>WEIV01006741.1:18918-47158 GCA_013390005.1 Calyptomena viridis
CGGGCGGCGGAGGAGCAGCAGCAGCAGCAGCGCCCGGACGTGCGGCGGCCGCCGCCGCCCCAGTGACGGCCCCGCCATGTCGGTGATGGTGGCGAGGAAGAAGGTGGTTCGGAAATGGGAGAAGCTGCCGGGCAGGAACACCTTCTGCTGCGACGGCCGCATCATGATGGCCCGGCAGAAGGGCATCTTCTACCTGACTCTCTTCCTCATCCTCGGCACCTGCGCCCTCTTCTTCGCCTTCGAGTGAGTTCCCCGGGGACCCCGGTGGATGGGGACGGGGCTGGGAGCCTCGGGAGAGGGAGGGGAGCCTGGCACGGAGCAGCCTGGCAGAGAGGAGCCTGGCACAGTGCGGCTCTCCCTGTCCAGAGCTGCCTCCTCGCCCTCAGTAGGCTGAGCCTGGAGGTTTTGGGGAGGATGGGCCCTGCCGGTGCTTCCCCCTGGCTTTGCCCGTGTGGTGACACTGGCCCTCTGTCCCCACAGGTCACCCTTCCTTCTGTCTGGGACTCGGCAGTTCCTCATTCCCGGTGCTCCCGGCTCCAGGATAGCGGGGTGCAAGGGCATTGCTGCTGCAATCCCAGGGCCCAGCCTGCATCCCTGCCCATGGGGGGATGTGCAGCCCCACCAGGGAGGTGACCCGGCTGGAGGATTAATAAGGAGTGAGACTAGTGGCTCTGGGACTGACCTGCCCCCAGTGCTGCACTACAGCAGAGCCCCCACAGCCAGAGCCTTCCTGGTGTTTGGGGAGGGTCTGGTCACCCCTTAGATCAGCTTGGCAGCCTAAAGAGCTGCGGCCAAAACCTTGCATCCTGCTGAAAGATAGGGACTACCCCCTCCCGCCAGCTCTCCCTGGGAGCTGGGCTGGGGAACTGGGTTGGCCTTAGACTAATCCTACAATCAAAAAACAAACAAAGAGGGAAAAGCCTGTGTTTGCCCAAGCCGATGCTGTGGAAGGGGGCAGGACGCTCCTGTTGCCTGGTTTGAGGATGAAATTGGATCAGCTAAACAACTGCAAAACTTCCCTTCCTCAGTCTCCATGGGTATGCTTGTGTTCTGGGGAAGGAAAAGGGCCGGGATTGGGTAACACAAAAGCTCGTTAAGCCAGGAAAAACAAGTAGAAGGAGCTGCTCACTGGCTAAGCCATGGCTATCCCTGCAGACCCATAAAGCTCTCGGCGCAGATATTGGTCATATGTGCATCTTCCTCAGGCCAGGGAACTTGTCTCAGCATCCCCATGCCCAGCGTGGCTCTCCCTAGCTCCCTGCCCAAGTTATGCCTTCCTCTCTCAGTCAGAATTCTAAGATATAGCAAGTGACACAACTCTTGGTTTGTTTGGGGTTTTTTTCCCCCTTGGAAAAATGGGGCTGACCCTTCCTGCCTTGCAGGAAGAACTAATAAGTGTTGCTGCTCCAGAAATGCTGCTCCAGAAACACTGATGTGAAGGGTAATTGCTCTGGCTCCCTGTGGATCCTGTCCATAGCAGGAGAGTGAACCACATCCTGCTCTGCCGTGGTTGCCCTCACCAGCTGCTGCCATGGTTGTGCTGAGCAGAATAAGCCACGGCTGTTTTCCAGCCCTAGGCCGTGGTTAGTCAGGAATGTGACTGGAAATTCCTTGAGAAGCCCCTTTCCATGCTCTGGGAGGCAGAGGCCTCTGGAGGGGTCACTTGCACCAAGATATCCAGGCTGTGCCTAGAGCCAGAGGATGGACTGCTGGGAGCAGGATCACCTCTGAATTTTAGTTAAATCATCTGAGGAAGACAAGGAAAAGTTTGGGGAAACCCCAAACACCCATTTGATTCTCTCAGTGCAGAACACCTCTGTGTTTTCTGTTTGGTAAAGAGGGGGTTGTTTTGAACTTGTTTAAGGTTTTTTGAATTTGGGAGAGGGATGAGATGTTGCCTTTCCAGCTGGAAAGACTCCCCAAGGTCTGTTTTTCACCGACCAGGCTGAGATGAGCAGCTCGGCTCCCTGCCTGCCCTGTGCCCCTTCCACGTGCTTTAGGCAGCTTTGGGTGAGGGTCTCAGCCTTGATCTTTCACCGTGTTGTGCATTTGTCTCAGCTTTTGGCAGATTCTTTAGCGTTTGCCTGGAAATTCCTTGTTTCCCCCTTAAAGTTGGTGCGATCCGGGCGTTACAGTCTGGATTTGGAGCGCGGCAGACGGCGGTGGGCGGAGGAGCCCTTTCCCTCCCTGCCCGCTCACTGCAGGGCTGCCCGTGCCGTGGTGCCTGTTCCATTCAGCTGAATCACTTGCGCAGTCACACCTTGTCTGAACACGGACCGGGGGTGCCTGGAGCCAGGAGCTGTCTGGCTGCTCGCCCTGCGCCGGGCCGGGCTCGATCCCGGCGCTCCGGACCGGGCTGGCTCCGCTTACAGCCGAGCCCGGCGGGCACCGACACCCACGGCTGGGGAAAAGGCACAGCCGCTCCTCGCTGGCAGGGTCCTTTCCAGCCCTGGGACGGCAGCCGGTGCTCTTCGGGCGGCAGCTGCTGCTGGTGTTGGTGTTTTTTTCCTCCGAGCGTCTCCGGTGCCGTCGGCTGCTCCGCGGAGCCCGCGGGCGAGTGGGCTGAGCCCCCTCAGCCCTGTGGGTGGGAATTTATGTGCTTTGAAATAGGATCGGGTAAATCTCTCCATCCGGGAGCGAACAGGACCCGAGGGCTGGCAGAGCTCAGTGTTGTGTACCTGAGATCCGGCTCCTCCCTCCGGGTAAGGCAGAGGGACGGAGCTGGCTCCTGGGAAGGGCTCTGCGGCGACCAGAGTCCTCTGCCCAAGGGCACCTCTGTCACCGCCACCAGGGAGCTGGTCCCCGCAGGGTCCGAGACCTGTGCCTAACTGGGTCTGCTCTGTAACGTGTCCCATAAAATTCAGTTCCACGTCCTCCTGACATTATTTCAGACTCCTAATGGTACATCAGCCCTGGGGTTGATCACTTGGCTGCCAACGCCGCCCATGGTGTTCCAGCATGAGAAGTTCAAGTAAAGCAGTTGTGAAGTCCTTTTGGGAATGAGGATGATGGGATGCAGTGTGCTCTCTTAGAATGGGAATTCTCTTTACAGTTTCCCAGCCTGTCTCATGGCCTCCTGAAGCGAGTTCTCAGCTGAAGGGAACAGGATTTCTTTTGTCTCTGGCTTTTCAGCACAGAACTTCACGTCTGTAAATGTGAGAGCCTTTTCCAATGCCCAGGCATATTTGTCACTTTGATTTTCCTACATGCTCAGCTTTGTAGAGATGAAAATGTTTTTGTTTTCTGTTGAGTTGAAAACAGCTACTCTGCCTCTCATGTGACTTTATTTTTTAGTTCTGATTTCCAAACCCCAGAGACCCAAGGGGCCTCTAAGCTGGCATTACCTCTGCTTAGATCTGTGTTAAACGTGGTCAAAACTTAGACACGAGTTGATTGGTGCTTTTTAATCATTGTAATTTTTTTTTATAGAAGTGAACTTGTTGGTGTCCAGAGTTCAGCTTATTTCACTCCTGTTTTTATGTGCAGTGGCTGCTCCCAGAGTTTGAATTGACCTTTTTCTCATACATGGATTCCTTCTCAGGAGATGACTTCACCTTCCCTTTTCCCTGCAGCCTGCATGTCCTCCATTCCCGAGTGGATCTTGGGGTGATCTGCCTGTGTGGAGACTTGATTTTTAGCTGGGAAAAGAGCAGTAACATTGGTGTAAGGCGTTTGTGTCCTGCCTCAGTCGAGTCAGAAGTATGTGGTGTGTGCTGGCAGTTGATGTGGGTCTGTAAGTGAGGGTTTCAGTGTCACTGCTGCCAGAGGGGAGAGGTTCCATGGAGAGCTCCAGCTCTGCCTGGTGCTGCTGGGAGGGGTCTGGACACAGTGTTGTGGTGCCTTCCTGGGCTTCAGAGCAGCTACTTCCATGCTTACCACAAGCACAGCAGCTCCTGGACACCATCCCAGAGCTGGGAGGTGCAGATGGCTGAAGTTCCCTGGTGAGGGTCAGGCATCTGGGAAAGATACACCTCTGCTGGCACTCAGGACAGGCACAAGGTGTGGTTGTGCTGTAGTTTAGGGAAGTTAAACAGGTGATTTGCAGGTGAGATGTGAGTGAGTGCTACCACAGAGGTTGCACTGAGCCCAGCTGGGGCCTGTGCAGAAGATGTGCTGCCTGGTGGCTGTGGCTGCAGTCCCACCCAGGCACAGTGGCTTTCCCCTTCCTCCAGAGCTTTGCTCAATGTGATGATTACAACAGACCTTCCCAAGTGGGCACAAAATAACTGGTCAAGCACCATAACTCATGGCACCTCCCAGCTGCTTCTCCCTCCAGGCCCCCATTCCAATGACCTCTTTGTTAAACCTTCCTGCCCCCAGCTCACCCCCTCCGTGATGATGAGTTGTGATAGTGCTGTTATTGTCTTGCTTTTTGGTGACAAAACGCTCCAGAGCACAGATATGGTGCTGGGAGTGGGGGAGCAGCATCCTCACATGCCAACAGAGCGTCTCTGTTGGCTCTGAGCTCTCCCAAACAAAAGATCTTTAAAATGTCTGTTACTGAGCAGTGAAATCACACTGGAGATGAGGTGTAAAGTGAACACACCCCAATGCTACTGAGTACCTGAGTACAAGACATTGTGTGGTTGCTTTCCCTGCTGTGGACATGTTCCCTGAAAGTCACCTCCCAAAGCACGAGTGGAGGACAGGAGGCACCTGTAGGTTCCATGCTGGGCTCCACACTGTGCCTGGGGATGCTTTGAGTGTGGTGGGAGCTCCTCTGGCTCTCACACCTCTGCCCTTACCTGTGAGAGGCCACAGAAGCCAGCCCAGCTAAGGGCAGCTAAGCCCAGCCCGTGCAGATGCAGGAGGGCTGTAGCTCAACTTTAACACAGTTCAGGGATCCATATTTAAACCCACAATATGTTCATGTTGTCACAGCAGTTCCAAAAGCTGTCATGTCAGCTGGACAAGGGTCAGGCTACAGACCTTTGATGCAGACAGTGTCCAGATTTTCAAGGAATAATCACAAAATCACTGAATCATTTAGGTTTGAAAAGACCTCCAAGATAATCAAGTCCAACCTTTGACCAACCAGCCCGGAGCACTGAGTGCCATGTCCAGTTGTTCCTTGAATGCCTCCAGGGATGGTGACTCTACCACCTCCCTGGGCAGCCCCTTCCAATGCCTGACAGCTCTTTTAGTGAAGAAATTCTTCCTGATGTCCAACCTGAACCTTCCCTTGTGCAGCTTGAGGCTGTTTGCTCTTGTCCTGTCACTAGTTGCCTGGGAGAAGAGGCTGACCTGCACCTAAACCCATATGACATATCCCTAACCCCATATTTCTACCCCAAATGGGCTCCAAGGTTTCTGTTTATTTGCTGACTGACTCGCAGCTTTCCCTGGACTTTGCCCTTGGAAAGGGAACTCAAAGTTTTCTTGGGCTGCCTGAAGAAGATAAGCTCAGCTCTCCAGCTCTTTGGCTGTGGGCAGGGCTCAGCATGGGGATGTTGTTTTGGGGAACTGCAGTGTGCAGTGTTTGAAATTAAGGATGTTGGTTTAGGGGATGAGCCTTGTGCGTTGTTGTGGGTGCTTAGTGTTGCAGCTGTGGCCAAAGCATGCTGTAACTTCAGTGTGCAGCTCTTCTGTCCTTGTCACACACAGGGGACAGTTGCTGGAGTCAGGCAATGTCCTGGTGAGCGTTCCTGTGGTGGGCCTGCAAAGCTCAGTGCTGCCAGTAATTTCTATGGTACTGGAAACTGCTGCCCTTAGGGGCATCCAGAGATTCCCACCATCCCCACATGCTTCCATTCCCTCTGGCTCTCTCTGGCAGTGGGCCCTTGACCAGGCCTTGCATGGAATGGTCCCTCCAGCTGCCTGGTCACGTTTCTGGCATCGCCCAAAACGGGACCTGGAAACAGAACAAATGCTGGGAAGTATCTGAGCCTGGCTGATGGAAAACACAGCAATGCTGTGATGGTGCCTGGTTGTTGGAGCTGCCTCAGGAGCGTTCCCCTGTGGCGGTGGGATCAGAAGGACGTGCTGAATAGCATCTCTGCTCCAGATCTAAGCAGTGCTCTGGAGTGCCTGGGCTCTGATGCTGTGCCAGGCGCTCGGCTGGGCACCGGCAGACTCCAGACTGGCTCTGACTCATCCCCTCCCGCCGCGTGTCCGCAGGTGCCGGTACCTGGCTGTCCAGCTGTCCCCGGCCATCCCTGTGTTTGCAGCAGTTCTCTTCCTGTTCGCCATGGCCACACTGCTGCGGACGAGCTTCAGTGACCCCGGGGTGATCCCGAGGGCCCTGCCTGACGAGGCAGCCTTCATCGAGATGGAGATTGGTGAGTGCAGGGTGGCCAGCCTGGTGAGGGCTGGAAAAGCCTCTGTATTTCTGGCATAGCCTTTCTTCCTGGCTGGACCTCCAAAAGTGAGGATTGCCCTGATCTGCTGGTTCATTGTGCTTGGCCAGGTCTCAAAAAAGGCAGCAGGATATACCTGCATCGTTCTCCGGGAACCCTTTCACCTGCTGCTTTCTCTCCCTTAGCCATATACATACAAACTCAGTTTGCTTTTGGAAGGGGTGCAGGAAGCTTGGTGTGGTCCCCTTAATCCCTCAGGGAGAGAGGAGTTTTGGTGGATGCAGGTGACAACCCCAGCCCCCCTCTCAACATGCCCATGAAAGCTCTGGCATCCCTTTTCCTGCCTCCAAGCTGCCAGGTTGGCTCTGGCCTGCACAAGCAGAGCTGCAGCCACTGGCTCTGGAGCCAACAGGCTCCGATCCCTCTGGTAGGAAAGGCAGGGCAGTGAGTTGCCATTCCAGGCCTGTCGTTTTGTAGCAGCAGGTGCAATCTGTGCTCGGTTCTCTCTGGCAGAGGCCACCAACGGGACCGTGCCACAGGGTCAGCGCCCGCCCCCACGCATCAAGAACTTCCAGATCAACAACCAGATCGTGAAGCTGAAGTACTGCTACACGTGCAAGATCTTCCGCCCGCCCCGCGCCTCACACTGCAGCATCTGTGACAACTGTGTGGGTGAGTGGAGGGTCGGGCCTGCTCCTGCCCCCAGCTCCTCAGGGAGAGCCTCTGGGAAAGGGGGAGACCTGCTGGGCAGCTCTGGAGTGGTGGGGTGTCCAGACAGGGACAGGCTGCCTTGTCTTATGCTCAAGGAGCTTGAGGTTTGCTCAGAACCTGGAGCCTGGTGGTTCCTCTTTGCCAGGACTTTGGTAATAACTAGTCTGAGTCCACCTGCTCCATGTACATGTGCAGCCCATTTTTGAGTTCCAGTCAAAGACTCTGGTCTTGCAGGGCTGGAGGGTTCCAGTGGAGAGTTATGACAGAGTGAGACAGCAGCTCCTTCATCAGCACGGGGATCGTGCCATTCCATGGGGTGCCCTGGTTGTTGTCCTCCTTCTGTGTGTATAATTGGCTCGTGTTCAGCATTGCTGCTCCAGGCAGAAATCCCATCCTTTTGAATCCCTTTCCTCTTCCTTAGGTTCCCAGGTTTTGTGTGTTTATGCAATTCCTTGAACCCTCTTCTGAGTAGGTGCATAGTGGGTTGGGTAAGAACTTGGGGACCTCCAGGCCTTCATCTAACCCATGTACTGTGGCTGCTGTACCCCAGGGGGAGAAGACACACGGGGGGCCAAGCTCAAACTCTCTCTTAATGTGCAAAATAACTCAGTGTAAAACAATTTTGGACTTTCTGACCTGGCCTCCCCTCCTGGAAGGGGGCCAGGATATGGGGTCCTGAGTGAGCAGAGGGTTGGACTTGGGAGTCTTTGTCAGCCTGGGAGGTGTTTGAGGTGTGAGCACAGGAACAAGAATCCGGAGGTGGGCAGGGCCATGTCAGAGTGGTTCTAATCTCCACCTTGGCTTCCCCTAGAGCGCTTTGACCATCACTGTCCCTGGGTGGGCAACTGTGTGGGGAAGAGGAACTACCGCTACTTCTACCTCTTCATCCTCTCGCTCTCCCTCCTCACCATCTACATCTTCACCTTCAACATCGTCTACGTAGCACTGAGTAAGTCTGGCTGCAGGGCTGGGTGACTGGGAGGGAGTAGGGGTATGAATCTGGTTGGGAAACCAGAGTGATGGAGTGGGAGAGGGAACTGGACTTGATGGGATATTCTAGATTAAAAAATATCTCTCACTTTTCGTATTGCAGAATCTCTGAAGATTGGGTTTCTGAACACATTGAAGGAAACCCCAGGGACATATCCTTCCATGCTGCCAAGGGCTTGGCTTCTCCAAAGCTGGGAGTTAGTGGAAGCTGCATTACAGAGGGGCTGGAGTCTTGTTGTCCAGGCTGCTCTTAATGAGTCTCTCTGGACATTTTCTGCCCTGATGACAAAGTGGGAGACATTTTTGTGGCTTTTGGGAGGAGGGTAAAACAGAAACATGCTTAGAAGAGGAAGAGAAGTTGGGGTGCTTGCAGGTAGTGACAGGTGGGCTGGGCCCACTCCCAGGCTGTTCCCAGTCCTTAACTGTTCCCACTGTACTGGAGGTGCTCATCTGTTTCTTCACGCTGTGGTCGGTGGTGGGGTTAACTGGGTTCCACACCTTCCTGGTGGCACTGAATCAGACAACCAACGAAGACGTAAGTAGACTCTTCCTCTTCCTCTGAGCTGTTGCTGTTTCTCAGCACATCACAGCTGTGCCCACCCTGCAGGCCAAGCCAGGGCTCTGGGAGAGGGTTTCCCTGGAGCAGGCCTGAGCTTCTACCCAACTGTTTTAGATTAAAGGGTCCTGGACTGGGAAGAACCGTGTGCAGAATCCCTACAGCCACGGCAACATAGTGAAGAACTGCTGCGAGGTGCTCTGTGGGCCTCTGCCCCCCAGGTAAGCTCTTGAGGGGCAGCCCTGACCTCTGCCCTTCCACCAGCACTTCTCCTGCTGGGAAAAGAGGTGGGATTTGGGGAGGTGTGGATCTCTGACAGCATGGCTCTGTTTTTGCAGTGTCCTGGACAGACGAGGCATCCTGCAGCAGGAGGAGAGCACAGCTCAGGAGGGGCCGTGCCCGCGGGGGCCCGGCACTCAGGAGCCCCCGGCCACACAGGGCCCTGGGCAGGCTGAGGAGAGTGGCATGAAGCAGCAGGATGGCAGCATTCTTCCCCCCAGTGCTGTGAGTGTTCCCCTTGGGAGCTGGGAGGGCTCTGGGACAAGAGAAAGCTGGAAGTGTGACTTAAGAAGAACAAAACAACATGCTGAGAGGCCGCTGGTGAAAAGCGTGTTTGCTTCGACCCTGGAAACTAGCATCTCTTGGTTTCCTTGGATTTCCTTAAAGGATATCACAGCTGGCTGTGGTTTGGGAGATCAGTCCTGCCATGAGAGCACTCAGGAGCTGGCACCCATGGAGCTAGGAGGGGCTGGGGAAAGGCAGGAGGTTGCAGGCAGGTTGTATTTTTTAAGCGTGTGAGCTGCAGGGCTGTCCCTGGGAAGGGCCCTCATGGATGTGGGATCTCCATCCTTGGAGAAAGCTGTCATGGCCCCAGGCAGCCTGCTCTGTGTCTGAAATTAGCCCTGCTTTAAGGACAAGGTTGGATAGGAGACCTCCAGAGTGCCCTTCCCACCTAAATTATTCCATGAACATGGTGGAAAATGGCTGGACCTGCTCCTGCTTGGGCACAAGCTTCTGCTTCTCTGGTGGACACAGTCCAGACCACTTCTGCTGGAACAGTCCAGTGCTCCAGCTCTTCCTGAAGCTGCTATTGTGCCCGTTGGGTGGCCTCTGGTTTCTCCCTGTCCCAAGCCCAGCCGAGACTGCTGCCAGTGGAGCTGGAGTCCAGAGCAGAGCAGTGGGGCCTGTGTGCTCAGACAGGTGCTCTGTACTGGGTGCATTCCTGCAGGTCACTCTGTCCTCTCTCCCCAGGTCCCTGTGCCATCCCTGAGTGACACCGAGATGCCGGAGGAGCAGCAGAGAACACCTGGGGAGCTCCCAGTGCCCTCCCTGGATGCTGGGCGAGCGGAGCACTAGCGTCTGCTTGGAAGGGAGAACTTTCTTGTTTTGTCTAATCAAAGCTGGAAGTGATGGAGGAGAGGAGGAGAAGGGCTGGATGGCAGGCACCCGATTCCCCATGGCCATTTTGCTTTAGTCATTACTCACCGTGGTGCGGGACAGTGACTGTGGGTGGCACGCCCTGGTCCCCACGGGGCACTGCGACCGCCAAGGCAGCTCTGCCTGTGGCCGGGGCCGGGCCTCTGCCTCTGTGGGCTGTCCTGGATGCTCCACCTCTCCCTCCGCCTGGCCCCGGCCCTGACAGGGCAACTCATGGTCCAGCAGTTCAGCAGTTAGGGCCGGCCTGCTCCCTCCTGCTGAGGAATCCCCATGGAATGGGGAAAGCAATCATGGCAGTAGCATCCTCTCTCCCTCCTCCTCCTCCCTCCTTCCTCTAATCCATGACGTCGTTTTGTGGTTGGCGTGGCAAGGCTTGTCAGGAGACATTTTGGTGCCCAAAGGACCCAAACAAGCGGGAAGGAGTTCTGCTGGCAGCGGTTTTTAAGTAGCTTTCTTCCTGTGCTCCTTTTCATGTGATGTAGCCAGGACAGCAGCTGTGATGGGGCCCCTCCTTCCCACCCTGCCCTAAGGCTCACACAGACCTGGGGGTTTGAAGGAAGGAACAGGCAGCTCCCCGCCCTGTGCCAGCTGCAGAGCAGTCGTGCCAGGTTGTACCGAGCTACAGGGAAGGGTCTGCCTGTGCCACCGGCTCCCTGGCTGGTGCTGGGGCTGCATTTGCTGCCGAGTGTCTGCACCGGGCCCTCCCCTTGCTATGGCATGGCCGCTCTGCAGAACCTCAGCCCCGATGCTGTGTTGTGTCATTGTGTCCCTGTGCCTCCCCGCCTTGCTCTGCAGTTCTCAGCCATCCCAGACTGGCTTTGGGAGCCTTGGCTCTTCCCCCAGCTGTGCTGGCTGCCCGGGGATGGGCTGTGTGATGTCAGTCACTTGTGTGTCCTCAGTGGAGCAGAGAAGAGAGGCTGTGAGGTGTGGGAGAGTTACGTGCCCTGCCAGGGCTCCTCCTCCCCTGCCACCCTCCCCCCTCACACCTGTGGAGGGTCGTGTAGGACGTTGGTGGCAGAGGAGAGGCCATTCAGCACCCTGGCAGCTCCCCATCCCACACCACAAGTGCTGGGCACTCCCGTGCCCCCCTGCAGGTATGCAGAGGGTGGTGGCAGGTGGAGGGTGTGCTGCCTGTCCTGTGTGTCTCCGTGATGCTCCTGCCTGGCAGCAGGAAGTTGCTGCTGCTCCATCCCTGCCCTCACATGCCATCCTGCTTCCAGCAGCAGTGTGGAGCGGGGTGCAGCAGGAAGCCTGCTCCCTCCAGAGCCTGGCCTGTGCCTCCCACCTTGCTCCTCTTCCCTGGCCCCTCACAGCATGGCCCTGGGCCATGGCTGGCAAAGGGTGACATGGCACTGGCGCTGCCCCCTTTCCTGTGGTACCGGGCTCTCCTCTCCTGGTGAGAAGGCAGAGCTGCTGTGGGCTCAGGTCCATGGTGGCCCTGTGGCTGCTCCTGGCTGGCATGTGCCAGGGAAGGAGGCCCAGCCTCCCTGCCATGGCCTTGCCAGCCTGGTTCCTTCCTGTCCCCCCAGGACAGGGGTCCTGCGCCTGGCCCTGTGCACCCCGCCGGCCGTGGGAGCCGCCCCAACACGCTACTGACCAAATCTCAAATTCAGTGTGAAAAAGTGTATTTTTTGGCTTTGCTGCTCCCTGTTCCATGTGGTGTGTGGGGTGCTGCCTGCCGGGACTGCTGCACCAGTGGGGCCTGCCTGCACTGGTTGGGGTCTCCAGAACGAAGGGGGGGGCGGGCGAGGGTTCTTTTTTTTTTTTTAATTCTTATTTTTTAATTTTAAAACAATGAAGGAAACTTAATTGGTTTGAAAATGGCTGAGCTGTAGCCCCTGCGTATCTGTGCCGCCCCAAGCCAGCTACCTCTTCCCTGTGCCTTTCCAGCCTCTCCATCTCACACTTCCAGGGTGTCTTTGCATCCTGCTGTCCCTCACGGTGGGTGAGGGGGGTCTCCGTGTGTCCATGCTGAGCAGTGACAGTATCCTGGAAAGACTTTGTTTGCCTGCAGGCACGGCTCCTGTCCCCAGCTCCCTCCTCAAGCCTCCTGACAAACCAGGGAGCAGCCACCCATGCCCATGGCATCTTGGTGAGGAGCATGGTGCGTGGGATGCCCAGAGCCACTGCGTTGGGGCAACAGTGCCAGGCAGCACCATGCAAAATGTCCTGAGGGTACAGCACCTGCCTGTGGTGCAGGAGCCAAGCTGGGCCTTGAGGTCCCACCGGTGGGGCTCCTCTGTCCCCTGCCAGCAGCCTCCAGTCCATCCCTGCTGCCAGGGCCAGAGCAGGAAGCAGCAGTGCCGGCGGGCTCAGGGGGACTCTGTCGTGGAGGGAGCCCCCAGCTCGGCCTCCTCCCGGCTGCCATCCAGCGTCTCCGATCCCTCGAAGCAGCCTGAGTCACGGGGAATGTCCCCTTTGGGCTCTGAGGGTGACGGCAGGGCTTCGGAGCTGTCACCATCCTCCGGCTCACTGGCTGCTGAGAGAGGGGCCGTGGCATTAGTGGTGCTGCTGGGGTGCCCAGCAGGGGTGGGGGGGGCTGTGGGTGGCAGGGGGTGGTCTCCCACCCCAGGGAGGGCTGGGCTCTTACTGTCGTAGTCCAGGAGGAGCTCAGCAGCCGTCAGCAGCTTGGCACGGTGCTGGGGGTCTGTGATGTGCAGCTCGTTCAGGTGGGTCTCCTTCAGCTCCTTGAAGTCCTCCAGGGTCTGGTACCCGTTCAGCAGGAGGGTGGGGGTGTGTTCCTGGGTGGGGGGTGGTGGGCAAGGATGAGCAGAGTTCAGGTGGTGCTTTTGGCTCCCTCTCCCTGGACCCCAGTGCTTGCCATATAGCTCCCACCTTGGCCTGAGTCCATGGTGGGCAGTTGCCCCCACATCACCCAGGAATGGCCTCTGTGTCCTCTGCAGCCTTGGGGTGCTTGGTGGGGGGACCCACAGGGATGGGGAATAGTGAAGGGGAGCAGAGAGGGGGGTGGTCCCACTGCTGGCACCCCAAGTATGTGCTGAGTGCTGCTGTCCCCCACGGTCCCCAACCCTCACCTGCAGGTTGATGCGCTCCAGCAGCTCATGGAGGGTCTTGGGCTTGAGGCGCTTGCTGCGGCCGGAGCCCCGGCTCCTGCGGGCAGGGACTGTCTCCTCAGGGATCACATCCACATAGATGAACTTGAAGGAGCCCACCTTATTGTTGAGCAGCCCAGTCCAGGTGCCCACAGGTGGCTTTTCGATGATGCCGATGATGTCCCCTTTCTGGACCAAGGGACATGAAGTGGTGGTGGGTGCAGGTTTAGGGGACAGCAAGGGAACACTTCCCCCTAGGGGGGGTCCCCAACCACCCCCCCTCCCTCCCCAGAGCTGTGGCAGCTGTGGCTCACCCGCAGCTTCAGCGAGTCCTTGTCATAGGGGCTGGGGGTGAAGTCGGTGTGGACACGGGCCCGGCCGCAGAAGGGGCCGGTGTAGGCTGGGACACTCTCCTCCAGCTGCAGGCTGTCCCGGGGATCGCTGGGGCTGGGGATGTCGCTGCCTGCAGAGAGGAGAGGGTCAGGATGTGCCCAGCTGGGGGCTTGGGGCTGATATCCTGCCAAAGCCAAGCTTACTGCTGGACAGCTGGCGGCTGAGGCGTGGGTGCCCGTCCTCCTCCTCCTCCAGCTCCATGTGCGACAGGGGCACCTTGTCGTGGCTCCGCTCCTCTATGCTGCTGGCTGGGGACAGGGGGCATGGGGACCCCTCCTCCTCCACCTCTCCCTGCTGGGGGGACCAGGGTCAGGCTGGGGGAGGGGGAGCTGCCCCCCCCTCACCTGTCCATGTCCCCCACACCTCCTGCTCACCTTCCCCTCGGCCAGTGCTTTCACAGCCATCCTGCCCATCTTGCGGTTCATGGTGCGGGAGATGACTGCCCGCCACTTCCTGCCCAGCTTTGTCCCACTGCTCCGCGTGGCATCCTCGGGGCTGGCACTGCTGGGATCATCCTCAGGGATCTGCCAGAGAGAGGGAGAGTGAAGGCAGAGGCCCCCTCTACTCTGGGCAAGCCTCAGTGGGGTCACATAGGGTTGTGAGACCCCAAATCCTACTGGTGCTGGAACACTGAGGCTGTTCCATGGCATGTGGGCTACTGATAGGGCCAGGAGTTGGGGGAAACGAGAATTGAAATGGGCAGTGCCCAGCAGCAAGGGGATCCTGGGGGATCAAGGGGTGCTGCTGCCCTGGGGAAGCTGGGCACTCACGTTCTCCTCTAGGTTGAACTCCTTCTCACTCGGTGCGGGGGAGCTGACCTTGGACTTGGCAAAGTCCTTGAAGCTGCTGGAGCGCTGGAGGGAAAGCTGGGGACAGAGGGAGGGGTGTGAGGGGAGAGATGGAAAGGTGTGAGGACTTTTCTCTGCATCCCCTGCCCCAGCTCCCATTGCCTTTTGGACTGCTCTGCACATCCCTGTGCTTGAAGAGTTTTTTCGCTGGCACAGCATCCCCTGTCCACCCTCTTTCAAGAGCTGCCATGAGCCCCCCAGACCAGGATGCAGAGCCCTGGCATTGCTCTTGGTGCCTGTGCAGCTGCTTGGCACAGTATTCTTAGGGCAGGAATGCTGTGGCATGGAACTTGGCACTACCAAGTTGTGAGCAGCCCAGGGCTGTGCCATGCTGCCGTCCTGGCACATGGGGTGGCCACCTGCTGGGGGAACACAGGGCTCTGCAGCACCACGGCTCCCCTCAGCACCCACAGATGGGCAGGCAGGGAAGGGCTGGGAGCACGAGAGTGGCTGTGTCCCTGCTGCCGCCCCCATGGTCACCTCCAGGACTGAAAATTTCCCATGTTTTCTGCCTATGAGCATCCAACAGCCTGAAGAGCACCCCCAGCATCACTATCCGGCTAGGAGCCGCCTTCATGCCAAAGCCATCGAGGCAGATTCTGGGTCTGGTGCACCCCTTCATCCCTGCCTCTTCCAGTCTTCCCTGTGCTCCCTGCCTGCCTCCATCTCCATGTCCTCAGGTGCCTGTCCCACATGCGAAGGGTTTCTCCATGACAGGAGCGCCCTTGGCCAGCCCGGGTCTCCCTCACCCCTGAGTGCCAGCACGCCGTGGGAGCCAGGCTGCGTGTTGGGGCCAGGTGAGCTCGGCTCCGCTCGCAGGAGACACCGCAGCGCTCGCTCTGCCACCACAAACAGCGATTTCCGTTCTCAGGCGGCTCTGCCGGCTCCGAGCTCTTGCGGCGGCCGAGGCCCTTCCCAGCCCTGCGCAGCCTCGCCCTGTGCTGTCCCCTCTTTGTTCTCCTCCTCATCGGCTCCACAAAGCATCCTTCAGCACTTGTTTTTGCCATTCCTTGCAGAGGGCTGGCTCGGGCTGGGACACCCAGAGCAACCCCACGGAGGTTTTATGTGACAGGGACAGCTCCGGGCGCATCCGTGCGGAGGGGACGCTGGTTTTTAACACGCTCCCACCCCAGCGCCCTGAACCCCCCACACCCAGGCACACTAAACCCCCCCTGGAGCCTCCCCCGCAGAGATAAAACAGCTCCACATCCAGGAAAGCTGCTGCCCTGGGGCCGGAGGAGCCCTGGAAAGCCTGGCAGCGGGATGTGAGCCAGGGTGTATGGGCAGAGCACAACAGCGAGAAGGAAGTGAGAATGGCTGTGGCTGGGCAAGGGTGGGGGATGCCCGCTGGGACCTGCCAGGCTGGATGGGCCATCCCGGTGCAGGGAGTGGGACTTCACCCAGACTTCCCGCGGGAGCTTCCCAGCACGGACAAGCTGCCATGGCAGGACCCTGGCACCAGGCGCTGCCCCTGCTCCCCGCGGTGACTTGCCAATGCTATGCCAGCCCAGCAGGGCTTGGCAAGAGCTGAAGTGCCAGCTGGTGCGAGACCAGCTGTGGCGCCAATTGTGGCGCCCACTGGTGACTCCAGCCTCCAGACAGGGTGACACGGGGTGGCACACGGCCGTGCCATGCTGGGGGCTCTTGAGAAGCCTGGCAGCGGGGGCTGCTGTGCCTCGCATCTCGAAGCGGTGCTGTCGGAGGAAGCGGCCGACACATGTGACAGAGCTGCAGCCTCGACCGCAGCACCTTGCTGTGCAAGCTGGGCTGGGAGCTGCACACCCGGCACCGCAGCCATGCCTCCCCCAGGAAATGGCAGGCGGCCGCCCACGCCATGGGAAGGCCGTGGAGAGGGGGGACCACAGCCTCCCCCAGCAGAGCCCCACGGCTCCCACCGGCACCTATGCTGATCCCTGGGACTGTGCATCCCAGCCACCCACCCCACCGGGATGCAAGCCAGGGTGGGAGGAGGACAAAGCCAGGACTACGCAGAGTACTACAGAGAGGCCACAGTGGCTGGTGGCAGCAGGGACGGACTGATGGCACTGCTTCTCCCACACTGTCCCAGCCCCCTGGCACCACCCCTCCTGCTCAGCATCCCATGGCAGCCCAGTCTTGGACAGTCCTGGGTGTGCAGGGACACCCGTGTGTGCCGAGGACACCTGGATGCTGCCAGCACTCACCTTTCTGTGTCCCGACTCCTTCTCCCCGGCGTTGGAGGGCTTACGGCGCAGCATGGCACCGGGGCCAGAGGGCACAGCGTTCGGCAGCACCTAAGCACGTCCTGCCCCGCGGCACCGGCACCGAGCCGGGAGCGCACAGGAAGCCCGCGGTCACATGAGAGGCGCTTGCAGCCGTGCTTGGGGCGGCTGCCGGGGCGCGGGCTGGGGTAGGAGGAAGGAAACCCTTCACGGAACTTCTGTCTTGCCCGGGGCCCCCGGGGTGGGGATGGTGCCTGCGCCCTGACACCCCTCGGCCACGCTGCTGCCCTTCGGCCGTGCTGCCCCTCGCTGGTGCTGCCCATGCCTTGTCTCCCCTTGGCCATGCTGCAGATGGGCACCGTGTTCCCCCCTGCAAAGGGTGACGACCCCCCAACCCCTCCGCCGTGCCCACCCCTGTGCCTACTCATCCTGCTGGCACGTGATGGCCAAGCCTTCTGTTGACACCAGATGTCAACTGGTCTGGGATGTTTCCTGTGTCTGCAGGTCCACTTGGCTTGGCATCACATGGGACATGCTCATGGTAATCCTGTGGGTGGCACCTGCAGGGGTGTCCTCAGTCCAGCCGGCTGCCCTGCACCCTCTTACTCCAATCACTCCATCTTTTGCTCCAGAATTACAGTCTATCCAAATCCACCTCCTGATTATTGGCGTTGGCTTGGCCACCCGTGGGCAGGGCAGGTGGCACAAGCAGAGTCACAGGAGTGGGGCTGGGGACCACACCCAGCAAGGCAGCAGGCAGCACACTGGGCACAGCAGGGCACAGCCCCACTCCCCATTGCTCATGTTTAATCACAAATAAGCAAATAGAAAACAACAAAAAAAGGAAGTGAGCGTGGGGGAAGAACTGGCCATGGTGGGAGGCGGGTGGCAGGGCCATCGGTGTGGGGTCAGGACTGCAGCCCGCTGAGCAGCACTGAGAGCAGTGAGGTGAGGGCCAGCATGCCCGTGGTGGCAGTGGCGGTGATGGTGCTGCCCACGGGGAAGGGCTTGGTGCTCTCCTGCAGCCAGTTGTACTCTTCCTCCAGCTGCTGCCGCTGCAGTTCCGGCCCCACGTGCTCACGGATCTTCTTGTAGTAGGAGTTCAGGTACTGGATCTGCAGCCAAGCACCACGGGGGACTGCAGAGGGGCCGCCCTGGATGTGCCCCTTCTTGGCCCTCCCCATACAGCTGCCCCATATCCTGACCATTGGCCTCACCTGCAGACCCTATTGCCCCTCTTCGTCCGTGCATCCATCCTTGCTTTGTCCCCATTTACCTGCTCCAACCTTATGCCACGGTCCTGGTTTCCTCCTGCATCCATTCCCCAGCTGCCCTTGCTCTCCCCAGCCCCATGTGTTGACCTCACATCCCTTCTCTGGCCCTCCACCCCAAGCACCCACCCCATACCTGCTCTGAGGACAGGAGGCTGAGATCGATGAGGTTGCGGTCGTAGGGCACCAGGGACACCACCTCAAAGGTCAGGAAAGGCGTCTCCCCACTCTGGTACTGCCACAGAGAAATGCAGTTGGGTCCGTACTGCCACTCTGGTACTGCCCCAGCCCCTCTGGAACTCGATGCAGTTCCCCATGCTGTGCCACCCCTGTCACTCCTGTCACCATCGCCCTACCTTGGTCTGTGCCTCCACCACAAGGGCAATGTCCTCAATGCGGATCCCGAACTCACCATCCCGGTAGTACCCAGGCTCTGGGGGCCAGGAAGGTGTCTGGTGAGCTCCTAACCTCAGCAGCTCCCCCAGCCCACCTCAATGGGGCCAAATCTGGCTCCTGAGTGGGGTCGAGAGCTGACACGCCCTCCCTGGCCCTGGGGCTCAGGTTGTCCTGGACAGCCAAGGTGCCAGCGGGGTGGTGGGACGTACCAATGGAAGTGAACATGCCAGCTGCCAGTGGCACGTTGTTGGACTGGAAGCCCACAGGCCCTGCAGGAATATGGGGAGGGTGAAAGCTCTGGGGATGACCTGTGCTGTGGGGACACCCAGGCAAGGACCAAGGTGCCACATGGGAGAGAACAGGGGGCCAACACAAGGACCGTGGGTCACCACAGCAACGACCACAGAGCCACCAAGGCAAGGACCACGGGGCCACCCTGGTAAGGACCATGGAACTACCAAGGCAAGGACCATGGGGCCACCAAGACAAGGATCATTGGATCATCCCAGCAAGGACCATGGAGTCACTCTTGATAGGACCACAACACACTGCAGGTAGCAAGAGGCTCCTGGTCCTTGCCAGTAAGACGCTCCACTGGGCAACAGGAAGCCCCCCGTAAACTCCTATCATCATTCCTGTCCCCACAGCTCAGCCCACATGCCCAGCACTGCTTCCTGTGCCACCTACACTCATGGACTGAGAGGAAGTTGCCAATGCCGTGGCCAGTCCCATGGCCATAGTTCAGTCCAACATCCCAGAGCGCTCGGCGGGCAAAGGTCTCCACCGTTCTCCCTGGGGAATGGAAAAATGGGATGGGGGCTGACAAGCCAACGGGGCCCCCTTTGCCCTCCTGCTCCCTATGCCAGGGGTCCTGAGCAGGGCTGGGCTGTCTGATGCTGGGTTTGTCACCCACCTGCTGTGTTGGATGGGAAGACAAGGCGGGAGAGGTCTATGTTGCCCATCAGCACACGGGTGTAAGCTTCCTGTGGGGGGCATGGGGGAGCTGAGCATGGTGGTGCCCAGACGCCCACCCTGGCACATCCAGCCCTGGCCAGGACTATGGTGCTGAGTGCCACAAAGAGTCCTGGGCAGTGCAATGGATGGTGGGCAGCACAGGGGGGTGCTGGGCAGTGCAGGGGTATCCTGGACAGCACAGAGTGGTGGTGGCTGATGTGGAGGGGCCTACCCACTGCCCAGTGCAGTGGGCTCACCCCAATGCACTGTCCGAGTAATGTCTGTTGTCCCATCCCTGCAAAGGGCAGTTGTGAACAGGGGCAATGCAGCTCCAGTGCTGGCTTTGGGGGCCCCTAGATGTGGGGCTGTGATCAGGGGTCTTTGTTAAAAGCTACTCACAGATATTGCCCTCCAGTGTCAAAGAGGTACATCTCGCCTGCAGACAGTGTCCGGCTGCTCCCGTTGGAGGGGCTGCAAGGGAAGAGGGGTCAGAGCCCTCCCGCAGCTACCCCCTACCCACTGCCCACTCCCCACTGTTGCCCTGACCATACCTGTAGTGGGCCAGAGCTGCATTGAGCCCACTGGCCGAGATGGACTGGAAACTGGGCCCGTGGCTGTACTCCTGGGTCCTGGAAGGCAGCAGGGAGGTGTTGAGGTTCCCTGACTGCCCTTCACTGGGCAGGGGGGGCCTCGAGGACAGCACTGACCAGCGGAGTGCATCGATGTGCTGAGCCCCTGAAAACTCGTCCACCTGCCCCTGAGGGACTGTCTTCTCCAGCCACAGCAGGTACTGGATGACAGCCACTGCATCCCGGACCTGGGGGTGCCCCGGAGGCACCAGGGAGGGGGTATCAGCACCCTGCTTTCCCTGGTATGCCCCCTATTCTACACGGGGCTGTGGGGATGGGGACAACCCTTACATGGGCAGCACGCAGCAGCTCCTGCTCGTGGGCGTTTTTCACAGCCTTGGCTGTCATGACAGGCGAGTAGCTCTCCTCCAGCAGCTTTTCCTGAGAGAGCAGGCAGGACGTGGCATGGCCACCCGTCCCTTCAGGCCCCAGGAGTGGCCACAGCGCGGTGACACGGGGCCGTCCCCAAGCCTGCGGGACCCACGTGCCCCACGGCCAGGCTCGGTGCCGCGGTGTCGCCGCTGCCCCGCGGCGGTGCCCACCTGGGGGATGACGCTGTAGAGGCCGTAGGTGGTGTACTCGGTACCCAGCCACACGGTGACGTTGCCCTGGGTGTACTGGCGCAGGTGGGCGCTCACCTGCTCGTACTCCTGCAGCTCCACGCAGAGCGGCCCCGGGCAGGCGGAGCGCAGGGACTCCCGCGCCGCCGCCGACAGCCGTGACCCCTCCACGAACAGGCTGGGGAGGGAGCGGGATGGGGCAGGCACAGACATGGGGGTCACCTGCTGCCTTTGGTGCCTGCGAGCCCCGCCACGCCAGTGGAGAGGAGGGGGCTGGAGGGCTCGGAGGGGATGCTGGGCTGATGGGAGGAGCCCTTCTCCCGTTCCGCCCCCCCGCGGAATCGACATCACTTTTTTGTTGTTGTTTGCTATCACTGGATTCATATTGATTTGTCAGATATGCGTTAGGCTGTGCGGGAAGGGAGTGTACCCCAGGGTGGGCTGGGAGCAGGGGATGGATTGGGAAAACGTGGGGCTGGGGCAAGGGCAGTGGGGCTGAGAGGAGGGTCCCATGAGCTCTGGCTCAGGAAGGGAAGGGTGGAAGTGGGGTGGGTGATGAGCTCCCTCCATGCTCCGTGCCCACAAGGAAGTGCTGCCCACCTTATGTCAGTGTTGGTCAGGAGGGTGTAGGAGTAGAAGACAGGGTTGTAGGGGATGTCATCTCCACGGAGGTTGAAGAGCCCTGTTAGGAGCAAAACCTTTGCACCTGTGACTGCTAGTGCCCTCCCACTCGCAGGACTCTGAGTCTATGGCACCTGGGAAGAGGTCCACCATCGTGGTACTTACAGGCTGTCTCCTCCAGCCCCGACAGCAGCACGGCCGTAGGGTGTTGCACGTGCTCCTCCATCTGCTGCCGGATCCCAGCCACCTTCTCCTGCCAGCTGCTCCCTGGGAGTGGGACGAGCCGTCATCTCGGTGCAGGGACCACCACGGCTCTGGGCTGGGGGTGCCGCGGGTGAGCACCCACCCAGGAGCCATGGGGAGGACGGGGTTGTACCTGTGAATGCTGCCGTCAGGCTGTAGATCTCACTGGAGGAGGGAGGGGGTCTCTGGTCACCCCACGCTTCATCCACGAGATTGGTCTCGAGGGCAAGCAGGGTCCGGCCAGACCCGTGCAGAGCCTGGCTGTAGCTGTTCCAGGTGGCTGGGGAGGGGAGCAGCCCACACGTGGGGGCACCTGGTAAATCCACACCTGAGGGCTGCCCTCCCGCGGGCAGGGTGACCCCTGGTGTCGGCCAGCCCTACCGATGGAGAAGAGGAAGGGATCCACGCTGATGTTCCCCCCCACGGGAACTGCCTCCAGGATCCACATCGCAATGGACTCGATCCAGGCTGCAGGAGAGAGCTGCGTGGCACTGCGAGGTCACACCACATCCCAGCCCATGCTGAGCCCAGAGGAGGCTGTGGCAGGGGCTGGGGTGGTCCTGGGAGTGGGGGAACTCAGCAGCCCCCCATCCTGCCCCCCACTGACTCGTCCTCTGCAGCTCCCAGTTGCAGTCCAGCTCCCGCTCTGCCTGGGTCCAGTAGCGGCTGTCGGTCCACAGGGCAGCCTTGTCCTGCGTCACCACAGCGGTGCCTGGGACAGGAATGGGGGCTCAGGGGTCACCTTTCCCTCTCTCCCTGCAGCTGGCAGGGACGCCCAGGGGGTTTTCAGGGAGCGGGACCATGTCCAACCCATGGATCCGCAGGGATGAGGACCAGGAGGAAGGCAGGTGCCAGCCGCCGGAGCAGGCAGGTTGGGAGGTGCCCTCACCTGCGGAGCCGGTGAAGCCGGTGAGCCAGCCCAGCCGGGCATCCCGCTCGGAGATGTACTCGCTCTGGAGTCGGGACGGAGCTGTGAGAGATGGCCGGGGATGCCGGCAGGGAGCGGGTCGCGGGGGGTGCGGGGGGCTCCTGCCTTACCATGTGGGCATCCGTGGAGGGCACGATGTAGGCATGGACGCCGTGGTCCCGCATGGTGCCCCGCAGTGCCGCCAGCCGCGCTGTCGTGTTGGTGGCCGTCGGTGGCAGGTACTGATGGCACAGGCGGACATGTTCTGGGATTAGGGGAGGACCCCATGCAGGGGGTCTCAGGAACCGGGGGCAAGGCGGGGCTCACCGGTGGGTCCGTGGAGCAATTCCGAATGTCATTCCTGGTGGAAGGAGCCTGTGGCTCCCGCCCTGCGGCACAGCCTGTGGGTTTGGCGACACCAGGGAGCCTCAGACTAGAGCCTGAGGTCCTGCTGGCCCCTTGCTCCAGCCCGGAACCGCAGCAGGCAGCTGTGACTCTCGTCCCCAGCCCCAAACACCAGTTAGCCCAGCTTCGGGGCTTTTTGCACAAACCAGCGGGTTTAGCCCCAGCGCCACCGCCCGGATCAAGAGGAAGTAAATCTCCCAGTGCCCATGGCACAGTGGGGTCATCAATGGGAATAGCTGGTGCCCGGGACCAGGGAGGGGGCTGGCAGGAGCCGGCCCGGGGATTCCAACAGTACCGGGGCTGTCGGAGGAGCCGGCTGACAGCGGGGCCGTGCCCGCCTGGACCTGGCCTCTCCCCAGGGCTGCTCAGCACCGGGTGCCACCACCGGCACCGCCACTCCCTGGGCTCTCCATTACCAGTGGCACCCGGTTCTTCTTCTTGGGCCGAGGGTACCCGGCTTGGGTCCATGGGACAACGCAGGACGGGGTCACCCTCAGCATGCCGGGGAGTCATGGGTGCCGGGTCCCTGCACCCTGGAGGGGGTGCTTCTTGCCCATCACCTGCCCCAAGCCTATCCCTGGGGCCAGGGGGCAAGGTGAGCCCCTTGCCACAGCCCTGTTCCTGCCCCAGGGGCGAACCCACCCCTGCTTCAGCCAGAGCTGTGGCCGGGACATCCTGCACCCTCTGTCCCACCCCAGCACCCAGCCCACCCCTCCAGCATACCGAGGAGCAGGAGCACCCAGGCTGCGATCCAGTGCAAGGTACACATGGCTGTCCTGGCAGTGTCCAGAGGGACAGGAAGCCGAGGGGACACTGTAGGTGACAGGTCCCTCCTCTTGTGTCTTTGCCCCAAAAGCAGAGGGATTTGGGATGGGAGGGACGAGGCCCCAGATACTGGGAATGGGGAGCAGGGGTTATTTTCCTTTAGATGGAAAGCGAATCCTGCTGCTAAATATAAGCAAACAGCAAAATCAGCACAAAGTCCAAAGATCCCGTGGGAGCAGAGGTGGGAGTGTGCCAATTCAGTCTGGCATGGCCTGATGGTCAGGGACAAGGCAGGGAAGGGCTTTACTTCCTGGGAAATCCCTGTTTCCTGCAGTCACAGAGAGATGAGGTGGTCTCTGGGGCAAAGTCCAGCCATCCCCTGAGCCAGTCCCCTGAGCAATCCCTCCTCCTCCACAGGACACAGAGCCATGCAGAGCATCCCCCTGTCACAGTGTAGTCCCCACCCCAGCAACCTGAGGCTGGGGCTGACACAGTGGTGAGAGAGGTACCCCATCCCCATCACCAACCTTTAAAGCTGTCGGGGGGGCACAGCGTCCGTCCTCCTGGTGAGCAGGGCTGGGAGCTGGTGGGACACCTGGTGCACTGACACCCACCCCAGTCTGTGGCTCCTGCAGCTATCTTGGTGACAGGATCAAACAGTGTTGCACCCCCCAGCCATGGGTGGGCCCCTCATTTTTTGGTGTGGCTTTTTATCCACTGTGGCCACAGTAACTGTCAGCGATTCTGCACCAGCACGATTCTTACTTCAGGCTGGGTAACACTGAGCACCACATCAGTATCCATCCTGCTCTCACCCCAGCTGCTGTATCCCTTTGGCAAGGGACATGCCATGTCCAGCAGCAGGTGGGAAGGAGCCAGTATCTCCAGTGGGAGCCATGACCTTCCTGATATCCTCAGTGGCAGTACTGAGATCCCAAGCGTGTGGGACAAGAAGGGGGCAGGAGAGGAGCAGGGATGGCACAGCAACAGTCCTTGAGGGCTGTGGGTTCTCCCATCTGCAGGTGGGTTGGGCTGCAGGAGCAGGGGTGAACACACTGCTGCTCCTCCTGCTCTGTCCTGCCCTGGTCTTGGAGCAGCACAGGAATCCGCAGGGCAGAGACTGAGTCTAGAAGGAGTGCAGAGGAATGGGCCCACGGCACATCTGGTGCTGCATCCCAGCTTTTGCCTTGTGCAATGACATGGAAAAGGGACGAGACTCTGGAAAGAACAGAGCAGGATATCTCAGCCCAGCTCACTGTGGGGTGCAGGTTTCTGGGGAGCAGGAATACACACAAGGCCTTGAAAGGGAGCACGAGTGCTCAGTGCTGGTGAGAGCACATGGTCCTGCTGTTGGGATAACAGGGATGATAAATCCAGAATGCTTGGTGGGTTGGGTTTGAAACACCGCTACAGGACACATCAGTGATGTGCCAGCATGGGGCAGCCCTGTGCGGGCAGGGACACGTGGAGGAAGAGGAAAGTGATGCCTGAGCTACACAGGGGGGCACCAGCCCTTGTCCACTGTCTGGAACCAGCAACCCTCACTGAGGCTGCACAGGGACCTGCATACCATGGGAGGATCCCTCTGGGATGCGCCCTTTGTCCTGCCAGGCCCATCAACTCCACACCTTTGCGCATCTGCCTTTCTAAAACCTCATTATGTTCGTCATAACGAGCCTTGACCCCGAGGCCTGTCCCTTTGATTGCACAGGTACTTCCTCCAGTGGCTTTAATGACTGGATGTGGAGAGAAAGGCTGGATGAGGGGCAGAGCTGCTGCTGCTGCCACAGGCTCTATAGGTGTCCATCCCTGGCACAGACATGGACCTTCAGGGACAGACACACATCCCCACCCAGGAGAGATCATGGAGTCATAGACTGGGTTGAGTTGGAAGATATTAGAGATACCTTAGTTTTGACCTCCTGCCATGGGCAGGGACACCTTCCACTATCCCAGGTTCCTCCGAGTCCCATCCAACCTGGCCTTGAACACTTCCAGGGATGGATCAGTCACATGGGGCAACCCGTGCCGGGGCTTCACCACCCTCACAGGTAAGAATTTCCTCCCTATATCTAATTCATACCAACCCTCTTTAAATTAAAACCACCCTAACTTGTCCTGTTGCAATGGGCCCTGCCAAAATGTTTGTCCCCAGGGACTCATGTCCTTGCCCAGGCCGGGCCTTCCTGGAGCACTCCCTAAGGGATTGTTGCTCATTACAGCCCATGAAGATCCTTGGGGTGTGATTCCCCTTCCACCCTGTCCATGTGTGTCACTCCACTGCCTGTACAGCTGTGTCACCACATAATCTGGCTGTGGCACCGCTCCGACTGTCCAGCTGTGACACCGGGACACTGCTCACCACGAGGTGGCACCAGGACCGCGCCATGGAGCCGCACAGACCCCTGTCCCGTGTCCCGCTGTCCTGTCTTGTCCCCTGTCCCTGCCCACTCTGCAGCTCGGGCAGCAGCAGAGCCGGGTCCTCCCACTGCCATCCTGTCCCTCCAGCTGAGCCCTGGCACTCTTATGTCACGAATGCTCGCAGGCTGCCTGTGTCCGGCATCACCCTCCGGTCTCCTTCTCTCAGAGGACCCCAGGAGTGGTCAAAGGGGGGTCCCCAGCAGGGAGAGGAGGGAGTGGGACAACAAAGCTACTGTGGTTGTTAGGGCAGTTTCCCGAAGATGCAACGCGGTGCCGTGGGGATGGTCAGGCAGCACTTTGCTGCCATCCTGCTTGTTAGTGACACATGTTAATGATGCTCTGTCCTCCCAGCCTGGTCCCTGCTCAGGGCCAGCATGGGGGGCTGCACCCTTCTCCCACGGGCTCTGCACGGTGATGGGGGTTCCCACCGCCTTATTCCCAGCATCTCAGCTCCACTCTGCGATGCCATCAATCCCAGAGCCATCCCTGTTGCCACCTCCGCCACATCCAAGAGACGGGCCGCGGTTGTCCTGTTCCCGTGGGTACTGTGGCTGCACATCTCTCCTCCTCACCCAGCACGGCGGGGGTGGCACCGGCCATCCCTGGGGACCCCGGGGCCGCGTGCCGCTCGAACCAGCATCAACAGGACGAAGCTCCTTGGCCACCGCGCGTCCGGTGGGGCCCGTCCCTCCCGCGGGAGGTTTCCTCGAAGACGAGCCGGAGGAAGGCTTCGGGGGGACATCCTCCCTTTGTGGGCTATTGTTGGCCTTCCGTCACCTGCGGAGGCCGCGGGGTGACTCAGGCCGGGGTGACGCGCCCGGCAAACAGGACGCGGGGCGGGAGGGTGTGCGGGCGCAGGAATGCGGAAGCCAGCGGTGGCACCGGGATGCTGCCAGGATCCCCGAGGATCCCCTGGCAGGCGGGGTGTGCCTAGTGATGCCTGTACAGGCGGTGGGCTGGGGGGTGCCCGCTGCACCCCAGAGCCCAGCAGCTGGACTGCAGGGATGGGGTTACAGCTCCTGGAGCCCCTGAAGGAACACCCCGTTTTGTGGGTGCACAGCACTGGTGGGGAACGGTGATCTGTGCTGGCAGCAGGGGCTGCAGAAACCTTGGCTGGGGGGCGAGGGGACAGTCACAGGGCTGGAACAGGCGCAGGGGATGTCCCCCTCCCGCAGTACCTACAGATGTGTGCAGGGCTGTAACATGGTACCCACACACCTGGCACAGCCCCTTCTCACTCCTCACCTCCACCCTGTAGCCCCTCTCACAGCCCCTCCTACAGCCCCCCGATACCCCCCTCTCTCTCCTACACCCCCATACAGCCCGTCCTGTACAGACCCTCATAGACACCCTCTCTGTCCCCACACCCTGTAGGGGCCACATCCCTGACGCTGCTGGCAAGGACTGTGCCGGGGTGAGGCTGTACTTGTCACCCACCTTTTGGAAGGGTGGTGTCACCCACACTGGGGGGGGCTGACCCTGATCAAAGGCCAGGTGCTCCCCAAAGCCTCTGCATCGCCCCCTCCTCAACTGGGCAGGGAGGGAAAATACAGGGAAAAGGTTATAAGGAGGACCAGGATGTCACTAACTGGGTACTGGCACAGGCAAAACAGACCAAATTTGGGAAAATTAATTGAATTTCATAAAATCACGGAATCACAATGGTTTGTGGTGGAAGAAACCTTAAAGCTCATCCAATTCCACCCTGCTGACATGGGCAGAAACACCTTCCACTATCGCAGGTTGCTTCAAACCCTGTTCAACCTGGCCTTGGACACTTCCAGGGATGGGGCAACCACAGCTTCTCTGGGCAACCTTGGCAACCTCCAGGGCCTCACCACCCTCACAGACAAGAATTTCTCCCTAATATCTGATCTAAATCTCCCTTTTTCTTTATTTTCTTTATTCTTTAATCAAATCAGAGAATGAGAAGTAAAACCAAACCTTAAACTCCTTCCCCCCACCCTTCCCTTCCTCCTGAGATCAAATTTACTCCTGATTTCTCTCCCTCCTCCCCTGTCCTGGAATGGGGGCTGGGGGGCAGTTTGTAACATGCTGATCGCTCTGCAGGCAATGCCTGGCAGGGTGGGGTAGAGGGGCAGGGGTGGAGGGGCCTGTGATCACGAGGGGGCCAGGACAGCCCCCTGCCCCCTTGGGTGCCACGGGAAGTGTGGGCAGGGAGAGGGGCTTGAACTAGATGAGGTGGAGAGGCCCAGGGTCTGAAGGCCAGGCTGGAAGGGGGGTCCAAGGGCCAGGAAGGGAGGGGACATCCTGGATCCAGTCTGTGTGAGTGTCCCAGGCACGCTGGCAGCAGTGTTGGGGTCTAGGGGCCAGGCTGGGGGGTGTCCCAGAGCCAACCTGGGTGGGGGTCCTGGGTCATTCTGGATTCGAGGGTCCCAGAGCCAGCTTGGGTGGGGTGTCCTGGGCCAGGCTGCATGCAAAGGCCAGGACCAAGTCGGGAGTGGATCCCAGATCCGGGCTGGATGGAGGGGGTCCCCAAACAAGCTGGGGCGTTCTCAGAGGACTGGGGAAGGGGTGAGGGGGCAGCGGGTGGAGAATCCCCGGGAAGGTGTGCCGGGGAGG
>WEIV01006741.1:47770-62222 GCA_013390005.1 Calyptomena viridis
CCCGGGGCCAGGCAGCCCCGTGGCACTGTCGTCCCTGTCCCGCATGGGGGTACTCCCGGCTAACGCTGTTCCTGCTATCCCCAGGGCCGCTGGGCCAGGCACCGGACGGGAAGGATGCACAGAAGGGGCTCGTCCGAAGGCTGGTGCGGCCGCGGGGTGCCCGGCGCGGGACCGGGCAGCGACCGGGGGGCTGGCGGAGGTACCGGCGGCCCCGGCCCCGGCTGTCCCACAAGGGCCCCATGCCCTTCTGAGCCAGGTGAGATGAAACGGGGCGTGGCAGACACGGGGAGGCTTGTGACGGTCACAGGAGGGAATTCCTATGTACTTGGGTTTGCTCTCGTTGCAGGACTGCCACCAGCCTTCCACGGACACGGCTTCCATAGCCCGCGCCGTGTCCGCGACCGTTCTGCTCATCCTCTGGCTCCGATTGTGTGGTCCCACCTGTGAGCCCTCGGCTGGCATCACCTCCTCCCTGCGGTTGTCCCTGGTAGTCCCGGCGCCGTGTCTGGTACCGTGGGTGCCTCCTGCCCCCCAGCTCCTCCTCCTGGGGCCGGCTGGGAGTGGGTTACCTGCAGAGGGGCCGGGGGCTGCCTGTCCTGGTGGGCACAAGGCTGCCCTGGGCATCGGCTCGCCGGGACCATGGGCTTTGCGCAAAGCACTTTGTCAGGCAGAGCAGCTTCTCCGTGGGGGTCTGCAAGGTCCCTCGGGGTCCTGCCCCAGCCCTGGCCATCACCCCCATGCCAGGTGGGAGCACACAGCTTATTCTATTTATTCCCATGGTGCTCATCCCACACCCTGAGTGAGCTGCCCTCCCTGGTGAGCATGGGGTCCCTTTCCCACTGGCAGACCCACCTCTTGAGGTCCCTCAAGGTGTGGGACTCTGGAACCCTGTGCCTGCTCCATGCCGTGAGACAGCAGGAACAGGGGGGCACTGGGGTCTCTGTCAAGCACTGCCATGCACCAAAGGAGGGGCTCTGGCTCTGAGCTGGGCCCTGATTATTGTCTCCCTTGTCTGTAAAGATTTATTCGGTGTAAATACATCTTTATAATAAAGAGTTATGATGACAGGAAATGCTGATTTCTGGAGTGGAGGGCAAGGGTTGCTTGCCTGCCAGTGAGGAGGGATCCCAGGACCCTCCTAGAGCTGCCTGGGGGCACTTGGTGTCATGGCTGGGGCCACAAAAGCTCCTTCCCAAGCTGAGTGTCGGCAGAGAAGGTGCTCAGCATGGAGAGAAACCAGCTGCTGAGCCTGTGGAATTGGGCAGAAGGATGGAAAAATACAGGTCAGAGGAGCTGGGAGATAGAGGAAGGGATGCTGGTTTCAGCTGGACAGTGAGAGTAGAGGGGCTGAGGGACCCTCAGTCCACAGACCAAAGACCCTGGCTGCAAGTGCTGCCCTGAGCCTTTAGCCCATTCTGAGGTTTATTTTCAGGAGGGTTTGGGCCTTGTCTGGCTTAGTGAGAAGAGGACGGGGCCAGTGGGATGTGCAGGGATCCATATGAGGCTGCTGGAGCCATCCCTGCTGCTGCCCAGCACCTTGCTGGGGTGCTCTAGCCCCAGTGTAGGACACGCAGCCATTCCAGTGCTGGGGGATGGTGGCCCAGTCCTGGACACAGCTCTCACTGGTTCCATCTGACTCTACTGCTGTCAGGCAGCCCCAGAGACTGCTGGATTTTCCCTTTCCCACAGACTGATCCCAGTGGGCCCTGGGCAGTTGGCCCATAGCCCTGCACACAGGATCAGCTGTGGGTGCTGGGTACCTGTCATCTCCATCCCTGGCATCCCCGTCTCTAGTGTTCCAGTCCATGGTATCCATGCGATCCCTCTCCTCCCTGTTCCTATCCTGATGTTGCTACTTCCCTGTCCCTATCCTAGCGTCTCGCTCCTGGCATCCCTCTCCTTGGTGTTCCCATCCCATGGGACTGTGTGCGAGCAGGTCCCATGTGGGAGGCGCAGTGGATCAAGGCTCAGGGGACTGAGGGTCCTTGTAGGACCCTGCAGGTGAGGAGGAGGGGCTGAGCCTTCCTTGCAAGGGGGATGGAACGCTGTGGGACAGAACACTCCCAGCCCAGGCAGGGACCCCCCAAGTGAGGCAGTGCCCACACGGGGCCCCCAAGCCCCACGCTGTTTGCAGGGGGCCACCCACAAGGGACGTCCACGAGGTCATGGGGCTGTGGATAGGGGTGTGTGGCAGCCGCGGGGGTGCGGGTGGGGGTCTGCAGTGCCGGCGGGGAGGGGGTTAAGGGGCTGTGGAGGAGCGGAAAGGCTGCAGCTGCGGGCTGGGAGCGGGGCCTGGGGAAGCGTCCGGGCCCAGCTGGCCTCCATTAGCTCATCCGCTGGGACCGGGAGGGATGTGCTGCCCGGCCACACGCCAGCACGCTCTCGCCACGCCGCCACCCACGCCCGCCGTGCGGCCCGTGAGCCACCACTCCACCAGTCCCTACGAGCTACTGCTGCCCCACTTCACCACTGCCAGCTGCCCTGAGAGCCCCTGGGAGCCACCACCACCCAAAGCCTCTACTACCCCTTAAGCCTCCCAGACCTACTGCCATTCCACTTTGCCATCACCAGCCACCCCATGAGCCCCCTGGAGCCCCCGTTTGTGCCCCCACAGTGGTCTGGGTGGGTGGTCAAGGTTTGCTCACTTGCTGCCCAGTCCCATCTTGGCCCTCATGCCCAGTTTTCCAGCTCCAGTAGCCTCCTGGTGACAGTGCTGGCACAGTGGAGCTGTGGTTGGGCAGGACATTCCCCCCGGCTGACCCCAGCTCTAATTCTGGGGTGCTGGGAGGTATTATTTCTCCGTTGCCAGTCTACAGTGCTGGTTTGAACTGGGAGGGCTCTCTCTCTGCACCTCAAACCACCCCTCAGCTGGAGGCAGACAGCACCTTGCCCAAGAGCTCCTGCAGGGTCCCTGCTCGGGTACAGGCAGGACAGGCAGCAGGGGGGCCAGCAGACCCCTGGAGTGACTGCTGTGGCCGTGCCAGGCAAGGCATTGCCCAGCCCTGAGCACTTGGGCTGCGGCCAGGGGCTGCACAGCTGAGCCCTGACCCCAGCCCTCCCACGCCAGCCTGGAAAGAGGAGGCCAGGGAGGACCCCCCCGGTTGGGCTGTGGCCAGCCTGGAAGGAGGAAAAGGCTCCTGGGCCGGGAGACCTAAGGAATCTCTGGCTCTTCCTGGCCTGGCCTGCTGCCCACAGGCAGGTGGGAGCTGCTGCGCTTGGCCACGCTCCCTGTGCCCCGTGTGCCATGGCAGTGCTGGAGCCCCCATCCTACAGCAGGGAGCCAGGGCAGAGTGGGCAGCGGGCACAGGGGCAGTGCTGGGCCACAGGGCAGTCTTGTCCCTGGGTGCACGAGCCGGGTCTGTCCTGGCATGGCAAGGATGGGGTCTGCCAGGTCTCGGCTCACTGAGCAGGGAAATAAGGATGCTGGGTGCACTTGGAGAGGGGCTGGGAATGGGACGAGCAGTTCCATGGGAGCCCCCGGGGCAGGGGACAGAAAGGGCTCACTGCCCATCTGGGGCTCATGGATGGATGTCCAGGGTGGCCGTGGGACACCGGCTGTGCCATGTCACAGGCTGAGCCCCACTGCTGGGACACCACCAGCTTCCCCAGTCCCATGACCTGGGCACCAGCAGTGTCCCTCAGTCATGGTGGTCCTGGTGGGCTGATGCATGTGCTAAGCCCCCCAAGAGCTGCACTCCAACAGCCTCCAAGGATGCCCCCAAGGACCCTGGTGCCCTCCTAAGGAGCAGGATGGGCAGGCCCAGGCTTTGTCCCATCCCCGGGGAGCAGCATCAGGCCTTTGCTCTTGCTCCGGCATTTCCGCCGGCAGTGGCAGGAATGTGGTGGCTGCGGGAACAATGCCGGCACCTTGCACCGCTCCCCTCCGTGACAGCACAGGAGCAGCTGCCCGGGCACAGCCCTGCTCCCAAGGAGCCGGCAGGAAGCAGATGGAGATGACACCAGCCGCCGTTTCCTGCAGCAGGACACGCGGGCTTTCTCCGCTTCTGCTCCCCTTGCTGGGCCAGTGGGGCCTTGGGGACCACAAGCACAGCCTCAGGGCTGCCAAAGCCATGTGCTGCCAAAGCCACGGGCACCAGCACCCTGCTGCACCCACTGCCCAGGCTTACCCCATGGCAACTCCATCCCGCTGTGGCATGTGCCAGGCCACTGCTCCATGGACCACCAGTGCTGAGCTGCACATTGTCCACACATCTGGGGCCCACTCAGGAGAGCAACCAGCAGGAACCAGGGGCATGAAACCCTCTGCCACTGTCCCCAGCTCTGCCCAGCATGCTGCTGGCATGGCAGGGGGAGAGCCCAGGCCTCGGCTGTCCCTGGAATGAGCCTGGAGCCCCTAACAGGGCTGTGTGTCACCCCAGCAGTGCAGAGCTACGTGAGGGAGGGCAGGCGTGCCCAGCACAGCCCCCAGGCCTTGCACAACGGAGGTTTATTTGGAACGAATGGTTTCCCAATAAATTATGTAATTTAAAAATTTTAAGGAAAAAGAGAAAAAAAAAAAGGCAGAAGGGAGGGGAGCCCGTGGCAGCTCAACCAGTGCACGGGACTGCGGGGACACATGACACCTTGGGCTGAGCCCAGGTACTGATGGGGGCTCTACGACTGCAGCCCACTCCCCTCGTGTCTCTGGCCTCCCTCAGCCAAGGCCATGTGGCCCCACAGGCCTCTTAGTGTTTCAGTGAGACAGGCCACCCTCTTGTACCCTCAGTCACCAGTCCCAGGGGTGTCTCCTCCTCAGCTGTGTGTGAACCTGGCACTGCAGCTCCACAACACAACCCCACCACCAGCTGCTCCTTTGGTTCCCAAGGTGCTTTTCTGGGTCCTTCACCACCCCAACCCCGCACCCTCTGGTAGCACCCTGGGAAGGAGGGGATGGACCCCATCCAATGGCACCGGGTTACCCAACCTCTCTGACCCTGCTCTGCAAGTCAGGATGGAGTGACAGGAGCCATGTCCTGCTCTGTGCCAGGCATAGGAGAGGAGGAGCACTGGGCAACTCACGGCCCTGCCTGACCCTGGCCACTTTGAGCCACCTGCCATCCCCTGTCCTTGAGGGAAGCTGGGTGTGGAGCATGGGAGAACGAGGGCAGAATGTGAGGTGCAGGGACAGACCTGTGTGCCGGGGCCCTGGAAGCAGGGGGAGAGGGGAAGGCCCTGCCAAAGGGGACAGGCCGAACATCCAAACAACCCTCCTGTGACAGCACAGTCCATAGCACAGTGATGACATCAGGGCTGGCTGGGCCAGCTGTGTGGCAGGGGTGACACACGTCCCACACCAGTCTGGGGTGGCGTACACACCAGCACACATACCTGGCACTGGAGGGACACGGCATGCCATGGCCTCTGACAGCACCAGCCATCCCCACCCTTCTCCACAGCAGCTCTGGGGAGATGGGAGTGACACGGAGAGAAGCGTGACTCGGGTGACACTGCCACAGGACAACAGGTGCTGGCACAGTGCTCGGGTATCGACAGATCCACCCGGCTCCCACAGAGAAGCCGGAGGCTCTGGTGGTGGATGGCAGTGCAATGAGTGTGCAGGTCCTCTGCAGCGTGGGGCACGGTGTGGGAAGGAGGGGGAACACGTCCCTTCCAACTGTAAACACGGCACTTGGAGAGCTTCGAGCCTTTACCCCTCGGAGCTGTGAGAGGCCCGTCTGGAGCGCGGGCCCTGGCTTTGGCACACGGCAGGAGTCACTCCTCCTCCCCGGCGAGCAGGAAGCTGTAGAGGAAGCTGATGGCACGCTGGCGGTCCTGCTGGGTCTGCTTGGCCATCAGGTTGGGCGGAGGGCGCAGGAGGAGGCTGGAGAACAGGGCGGCTGTGGAGGCAGGTAAAAAGTCAGCCACTGGTGAGGAATGGAGACTTCAGAAGGTGCAGAAAGGGGCTGGGATGGAGCAAGGGTGGCAGAAGTGGAGCAGAGCAACGACGCTCACCGATCATGGCGACACTGACGTTGTTGTCCTCCGAGTACCTGAGCAGCTCCCGGAGGAAGGACATAAGGTACCGAAACACATTGCGGTGGCAGCTTGGCAGCTGAAGGATCACCTGCAAGGAAATGGCATTAGGAAGCTCTCCCGGCTCCCACTGCTGTAGCTTGGGCACATGTGGCACTCTGGGCTCCAGAGCAATGGACCCCAGTGCTGATGGCACTTGTGGGCTGTGGCTCTTGCTGACAATAATCCTAGGAAAACTCGGTCACCAGCAAGAGCTCTCACTGGGGGCTTCCTGCTTGTTTCCAACTGGATTCCAGCTCTCACTGCCTAAGAACACGCTTGGCTTGCTGCCCCACCAGCTGTTAAGAGCCACTCACAGGGAAGGACAGGAATTGCACCTCTGAGCAGGTGCTCAAGCCCTCAAGACCAGGGGTGGCTCATCCCCTCCCTCAGGCTGCTATTCCCCATGTGCTTGGGGTAACACAGGGCTCACTTGGGGTCTCTTTGGAAGAGCTACCTGCTCCCAGAGCCACCTGCCAGTCCCAGGAAAGGAGGAGGGCCCAGGCAGAGCCCACAGCAGCAGAGCCCACAACTTCTCCTCTGTTGCCCTGAGCCCGTGGGCAGTGAGGGTGGCAGCCCCGCACCTGTCGGCACAGCCGGCTGCTGTGTGACCAGTCCAGGCACCGCTGGTACAGCTCGTAACAGATCACAGGCTCTGGCAGAGCCTCCAGGAAGATGAGGAGAGCTTCAGCCACGGAGTGATTACTGCCCGCTGGACGAGTGGGAATCAAGGGCTGTGCTGAGCAGAGATCCCCTCCCTCCTCAGGTGCTCCCTGACTCTCCTCCTCCCCAGGGACTCAGCTCTGCTTCCTTCTTGAAGGTTGTGCAAGTTCCCTGCCTAACTTCTCCTCTGCTGTCACCCAACCATGGAAAACACTGCTCCATCCACCCTGTACTGTGTTTCCCCACCCTCTGGCCCTCCTGGAGGAAGGAACCTCCTGCTCCATCGGCACCTTCTCCAGACCATGGTCCCCAGTATCCCAGCTCCTGCACTTGGCACAGCCCTGCAGAAATTTCCAGAGCCCCCTGGCTGCTTTGGCCAGCACGTGTCCGGCTTCTAGATACCATGGGGCTTAGGGGACCCTGCCAGGTAAGTGTGACAGACAGGCTCTCCTGAAAGCAAACCCTCTCAGCAGAACTGAGATTCAGCAGGCAAGGATACGGATTGTCTCAGGAATGCTGGTGTCCAGGCAGTCAATGATCTGCTCCAACTCTTCCTGCATGCCTGGAGTCTGAAACAGGTCCTCCTGTCAAAAACAGCATAAGGATGGACAAAGTCACCTTCCCCACAAAGGCTGAGGCACATGACTGTGGTGTGAACCCTGAGAACCCCAGCTGGTACCTTGGGGACAAGGGAAAAGTTCTGCCCTGTAAACACTAAACTGGAGCTCATCTCCAGGTGCTTGCAAGGAACCAGGTCACCAAGAGAGCTCCCACCATAGCAGAGACCCTCTCCCTCTCACCTGGTGGCAGGCGTGCTTGAACAGATGGTCCACCAAGAGCCAGACCTCCTTCGGTACCTGCAGCGGCACCTCACCTGCCTCCTCATTGTCCAGGGAGCCCATCTGCAGGACAGATTTCTCCTGGGGATAAAGAGGGTATGGAGGTTCAGAAAAACCTCAGTCTCTCTGTCTCAGTCCCTTGTAGGGAAAGGTAGGAAAGGGGAGGCAGCAGGACCCCGGACTGCTCTGGCTCTGACTCGCTTTCACAGCACCAGCCATTACTCCATAGATCCTGGCTCTGCTCCCTCCTGCTGCCCCATGGAACAATCTGCCAGGTTTCCCTGACAGCCCCAGCCCCCCAAGCCCCACAGGAGGGGACTCTGGCTTCCCAGGGCGGCCTGTTCCCATTCCAGCTCCCACCCTGCAGCCAACAGAGGCTGGAACCCAGAGAGTTCTTGTGCTGTGTGAGTTCCCACGCTGGATCCAGCTGCTGCTCATCCCATTGATCCCATGTCTCCCCCAACTCCGGTGTGCTCCAGCCACGGCTGCCCCGGGGCTCTGAAACAGTCCCGATTTCTCAAGTTTCTGCCCTAATTTTCCCAAGGAGAGTCTCACTGAGCACACTCCACCACTGCCACGGTTCCTGCTTACTCATGTGGAGCAGTCGACGAGCTCCATGGCTCAGACGTCTCCATCACACAGAGCTTTTATGGAATCAATATTCTTGGCTTGATTCTACTTTCACTTCACGATCACTCACACTCCTGTGAGCTCCAAGGAGGAAGCCATGCCCAGAGCTCCCAAAGCACACAGAGACCGGCACAAGCAGCAACACAACTCCAGCCACCAGCAGAGCCCACAAGCCACACACAAAGCACCTCACTCCAGCTGGCAGCTGAGTTGACAACTGCCATGGCTGTCCCTGCAGCACACACTGGCAGCAGCCAGGACTGGGGTTGGCTTCCTGCTGACACCCCAGGTTGACACGAGCAGGCAGACATGGGATTGTGCCTGCACCTCACTCAGCCACGCGCACTGGGAAGGTTGTGAAGCAGCTTGTCAAGCAAGAGCATTACAGAATTCCTCTAAGAGGAAAAAAGAGAGGGCTGCAGACCCTCTCCCAGGGTTGAGGGCTCTTCCGCAGAAACCCCCTGTGCATCGCTGGAGCTGAGCGTCGGAGCAGCCCTTGGCATGACTGGGAGAGCTGCGGAGACGCCCCAGGCAGGAGATCCCAGCTGCTCAGAGAGGAGAAGGCTCAGGGCGCCACAAGGCGGAGAAGGAAGAGGAGGCGGAGGAGGAGGCGGAGGAGGCGTCGTGCGCGTTGGCCGGGCCCTGAGCGCCCTCTCCTGCCGTGTGCGAGGAAGGAAGGCATGGCCGTGTCCGTCCCACGGGAAGATGCTCCCAGAAGGCGGGCATCAAATCCCTTCCTTCTCCTCTGCCAGCAGGGAGTCTGGGAGCTTCATCTGATTCGACACCCCAGTTCAATCCCCTCTTAGAGAAGGGACATCCCTCCCCTCTCCTGTTTTACCCTGTCACTGTGCCAACGACCCAAAGAACAACGTGCCCAGCTTGGGAAGCCGGCGCAGAGCCAGCTCAAACAAGTTACAAACGTCAGAGCTGGAGCAGGGAGAGCAGGAACATCCCCAGCATCTCCCACTTGCTCTCCCAAGGACAAGTTTCCCTTGCTTGGCTCCAGCACAGAGCATGGGTGCCAAGGGAAGCAGTGATCCTGTCCGGGCACCATGGCCATCGGGGCTGGCAGCTCCAGCTCCACTGCTAGAGGAGGTGCAGAACCATCCATCTCCTGCACAAGGCCCTCCCACAGCTTCCACACAAGATGGAAGGAGCAAAAGATCTCAGTTTCCTACTCCAGCCCTCTCGCCACAGGTCTGAGAGGGTGCTGTGGTGAACCCCACCCTACGTGCATGGTCAGACACAACTCTGGTACATCAAAGGCTGCCAATCTCTTCTGAGAATATTCACCAGAAGAGTAATTTTTTTTTCCCCAAAGTAAATTTGGTGAGCTTTAACATCTCAGCCGGGCTTGGCTCCGGGGTCACTGTGTGCTCCTCCATGTTTTCATCCAGCCCAGAGCTGTGCTAAGAGGCTTTGCTGGCAGCCCGTGTCCCCTCTGTGCTCCCCTCCCCTTCCCTCTGCCACAGAAAACAAGGGAAAAGCTCTCATTCTTTACAAACACACCACTGAGAAGCAGACTGCCACACTGCAATTGCTTGTGTTACCTTTTCTAAGAAGCTGTCTTCTCCCTGAGAGCAGAGGGAAAGAGAGAAGAGGGAAAAGTGTGGTTAAGAGGGAGAAAGCACTCTCGGATTAGCTCTTCTGATTAAGCAGAAGCTTAATTTGCATTACAAGAACCCACTGAACACCGGGTCCTTCACACATTTTGCTGACACGGCCAAAGTTAAACCTGTGGTGAGAGATTTGCCTGCCAATTAGTAACAATCCTGCTCACATGATGCACAAACTCGTCAGGATTTCTGGAAACCCCTCCAAGGGGCTTGGACAGCTCTGTGTACCAGCCAACAGCTGGGCCATGGGCAGGTGAGACATGTCTGTCAGGAAGAAGTTCCCAGGGTCAGAATCAATGTCCCTGCATTATTTCTGCCATTTCCCTTGTGACCAGGCCAGAGATAAAACATTCCCTGGGCTAAATCTGTGTTTCTGAGCGTGTGGCAGCTGTGGAGCCTGCAGGGCCCCTAAGCAGCTTTGGGTACTGTCAGGGAAATGAGGGTTTGTGCTCAAACCCCGGCTGCTGCTGCCGCAGCCTAAGAGCATTAGCACAGGCAGGGAGGAGCGTGCCAAGCCCTCCAGCAGCACGGCCAAGCCCTCAGCATCCCCAAACAGCCATCCCTGTACCAGCCAGGGCAGGCTGGACACTGCTCACAAAGTCTGCAGGAGGGAATGCAAGCACGTTTCCCGAGTGGAGTCTTGGCAGTTCAACCTTTCCGTGTGGGAACAGCCCAAATATATTCCCAGGCGAGCTGGGAGCAACTGCAGCTTCCATGGCAAGGGATACTGGGAGGCAGCAGCACCTCGGGGTCCCCTGCAGCCTCTGCAGTGCCTGATTCCTTTGGAGGCTCCTTGAGTTCTAACACACAAACAACAGACTGGCCTCTTCCTGGGAACAGCTTGCTCCGAACAGGAGCTGGCACAGGTTCCTCTTCCGAGGCACTGGGGGAGGGACACAGTCACAGGTTGTGAGGGCAGACAGCCACCTGCACAGGAGAGGCTTTTGTAATGGGGGAGTCATCCCCAGCCTGACCACCCCAGACCTGCCTCCTGGTTTGGGTCGGGAAGGACCATCTTGTTCCACCCCGTGACGGGCAGAGACACCTTCCACTATCCCAAGCCCTGTCCAACCTGGCCTTGGATGCTTCCAGGGATGGAGCAGCCACAGCTTCTCTGGGCAACCTGTGCCAGGGCCTCAACCCCATCATAGCTAAGAATTTCTCCCTAATGTTGAGCCTTCAGCATGATCTGCTCCATTGGACTCACCTGTTCCTGACAGGTTCTTCAAGAGGGTTTTTAAAGCCCACAGTGGGATCCCAAGAAAAAACAGGATGAGACACTAATACTGAAATCCCAAAGGAAAGGTGCTCAAGTGTCAAGTGTCTCTCTCCTGGGAGAAACAGGAGAGCCATTTCCAGGATATAACCTACCTATTCTGTGTTACCCCACACGCATCTGCCTCACCCCCTTAATGACCTGCATCACCAGATCTCTCTCCACTGAAAACTATGGACACAGTCCAGTCAGGCTGAGGAAAATGCTGGATGCAGTGAAGGACAAGCCCTAACACCACATAAGTGCAGGAGGGAAAGTGGTTCTTAAAGCACAGACACTGCTGGCCTCACACAGTCTGAGCAGCACCTACACTGCACTCAAACCCCCCAGGGCTGCAGGGCAAGGCAGCTCCTGCACCACTGCTCCAGGCAGGAAGTGCTCAGCTTGGTCTGTCTCCAAGAATTTCTCAGCTCATAGGTAAGATCAGAATTAAAAGAGCTAAACCACCTCTCCCCTCAGACACAGAGCATGTGTCTATACTGCACACATTGGGGTAGGTGCTCTTTGTTAATCATTTTGCTTCCTGTATTTCTAGATGTTTCACTGAGTAACAGGAGAAGGAAATCTGTAGGTAAAGGAAGAAGCAGCCTCAAGTACTCTCAGGAATGTAACAGTGTGTGTCTGTGAGGACAGAGCCAAGAGTCTGGGTTCCTCTCTATAAAGGAAGACATCAGAGCTGAGCACAAAAAAGCAGGTGGAAAAGCCACCAAGGCCAGTGAAATGCTGGTTTCTAGCAGACCCACTTCTGCACAAGACTGACTTTCAACTGAATCCTGAGAAGTCTGAGGAGCTGAAGCCTGGATGAGGAGGCAAACGCTATCTTGCTACCTGGATCCTGCTTAGCCTGGTTGTGTGTTACAAAGTCAAAGTTCTGATATAAAACCAACTTTCCTGTGTATTGGACTTGTGAGAAAAATAGAAACCCACAACAAAAGGTGTGAATTCAAAGAGGCAGCAAGAGGCATGGAGCATCTGCTGAAAGGAAGAGAAAATGTGAAAGCAATGGAAGTAGAAACTGGCAAATCTACAGAGGTGGAAAAAGCAGCAGCTTACTAGATAAAAAACCCTCATGTAAGGGTGAGACTGTGAGATACAAGCAGAGAGGAAAGGTATCACATGGCAGAGAGATTCAAACAGGGCTGAGCTTTCAGGTGAATAGAAAGAACTGGCTTTCCTGGCTGAACAAAAATGGGGACATAGACTAGAACTCAGGAACTGCTGCACCTCACTAGAACACAGCCAGGGAAGGCCATCACAAGAGACAAATTAAACCAGCCTGGAAATCTGAATTACATCCCTAAAATGGGGCTTAATCCCAAAAATGGCCACCAGAGATACCCAAAGGACAAAAGCTGAGTAGGGCACAACTGCACCCCCTCACACGCACACAATGGGCTTCAGGAGGAGCAATGTTGATGCTGGGGGCTGGCAAAGGCTGGGGAGAGGAACAGTTCTCTGCACCACAGAGATCTCTCAGCACTGACTTATCTCTCAGTGATGAATTATCTCTCAGAGGTGTTCTCTCTCTTTGGTTGGTGTGGGAGGAACTGGCTAGAGAGGCCATTGACATCACCCATTTGCTGAGCACAGCACACCACACCCAACAACACTGTCCCTCCTTCAGTCCTCCTGCTGCTTCTTACTGCTTTCCCTGAGCAGTGGGAAAGTATCCACAAGAAAAAGGCTCCCAGAGCCCTTGGCATGGCAGAAGCAGCCCCAGCACCTTGGAGGACAGGACCTCAATCACACCTCTTATGACACAGCAGTGCCACCCAGTTGAACCTGCCAGCACCACTAACACCACCCTGAGGTGCTGGGACCACTTTTTTGTCCCATCAAACAATATTTAGAGTCTACTCAGAGATAAGTGATAAAATACAGGCTGTCAAAAGCCACAGGTTGTGGTGGAGGGGAAGAATAAAAGAGCACCTCAAATTCTGTGAAAAGTCACTCAGCCCAGGGCTAATCTGAGCTGCAGGCACTACTCCTGCTTTTGGGAGTAATCAGAAGAGACTCAGGCCTCTCCCTGGTAAAAGAGCTGCTCCAGAACACTGCTACTCACCAGGTCTATGAGTTTGGTGACTGGAACTTCTCGGATCGGTCGCTTCATTCGGCACAAGGCCTCGAGAGATGTGCCAAAGCAGCTGGGCAGGTAGGTCCCACTGATGGTCAGGAAATAGTCCTTCCCTCGGTCCAAGTGCAGGACAAGAATATCCTCAATTTTATCCTCACCAGAATTCAGGAGGGTGACTGAGTCCTTGCTGACGTACACGTCCAGGGAGATCTCTGTGCTCTCATCTGCAACACAGGAGCTCTCAAGAACACATGGACACTCTCCAAAAGGGTTGACAAGGACAAACATACAGGGACAAAGGCCACAACAGAAAAGACAAACAGACAAGACTAATGGCAAGAAAGACGGAACACAGGAAAGACAGGAGGGACTGAATGGAGATGGGAAGGGGTCCTACATCAGTACACAACTCACCTGGCTCCAGGTAACCTTCACAAGGCTCAGCCCGAAGCCATGGCTTGCAGTAGTGGGTGTCATTGAGCTTTGGAATGAAGGAGAAGTGACAGGTGACCTGCCCATTATTGGTAATCTTGAATTTCTGCTTCTGCAGCTGACGGAATTTCACATTCTCAAACTCGAACTGCAAAGAGTAAATACAGGTGATGTTAGTGGCCATGATGGGGCACAAGGCCAGGCCCCCTCAGACTTTGCAGTGGCCCCCCAAGGCTGAGAGGAGCCCACCCAATGCAGAATTCCTCACAGAAGCCCTGTCAAGGAGCCAAGACAACATATCCTTTCTAACCCAATTCTGATCATAAGATAATGGACAGAGTTCCATTTCCTATAATTGAATTTATTGAACCAAAGCCTTTAAAAGTAGTTCTGACACTTGTAAGGCTGCTGTGTTTGGGAAGTGACAGTGATTCTGGTTTCATCCTCACCTCTCTCCTGCTCAGCTCCAGTGAAGGAAGAAAGTCATTCTCCATCCTGTCCATTATACGAACGATGTCTTCGAACACCTTCCGATACTTCTGCTCATCCACAACCTTCACCTGTGGAAGACAGAAAACACTCAGCAAAGCATCTGACTGGCTTCACAGGAATTCTCTTGATCATAAGCAATCTGCAGAAGTGAATTATTTCTATAACCACTTGCCTGTGCAGCTGAAATGCTGAGAGTTCACATGCCTGGGTGTACTCAGAAGCTGCATCTGCAATTGTACATGTATTTCACCCCTACAGATGCTACCAGGGTCTGTTTGGCCAATGGCCACAACTCTGGGGGCAATCTCTGTGGGACAGCAATGGCATGCTGCAGCATTCCTTATGATTCTTAAGAGGAAGAGGAGAAAAGCTCTCCTTTAAGCAGACTCAGCCTATTCTGCTCAGCCCTGGTGAGGCA
>WEIV01006744.1:3061-64590 GCA_013390005.1 Calyptomena viridis
CCATTTGAGGCATTCCACACCCTACCCCCTTCTTGCTTTGTGCTTCCTCGCTTTGCAGCAAATGCTTTTAGCAACACACGTTCTGGTATGTTAAACCCAGGTTTGGGTGGCATGCTGAAGTGTGATAAAGCTCAATAAACAGCAAGAAAAACTGAGAAGCTGCGAGTTTTATTCCTTTATCTGGTACCGGACTTTGATAATAAGAAGAGGTACTCTAGCAAACAACCAAAGGGTATCTCGAGAATGTCCCACAGGTTCACAGCCTCTCTCCTCTAGCACTTCAGCTCCGCGCAGAAATCTTCCAATCTTTCCACAGGTGTGCTGCGAATCTTTGCTCCTATGATCCCCCACAGTTTTCCTGGGGCCCTATTCCAGTGTTTAAGGCATCTTCTCTTTCTTCTCTCTCTGACCTTGGTGTTAATCAAACTCCTCACCCTCCTCTCTCTTAAGCGGCCTGTTCTGGGCAGCTTTTTTTTTTCTCTACTCCTTCTTAAATATGTTATCACAGAGGCGTTGTTGCCTGACCTTGGCTAGCTTAGAGCAGAGAAAAACTCTAGCAGCTTCTTAAAGAAGCCTCTCTCCTAGCCCCCCCAGCTAATAAAAAACTCTGGCTACTTAAAACCACAACAACGGCTTATGTATTAGAATCTTCATCATTGTCTGTTACACTTTATTTTTCCCTTGAAAGTCTAGTTTTGTGTCTTTGTTGCAATCTCCTGAGTAGATTTACTTCTATTCAAGATGAGTGGCAGTTCAGTTCTTTAAAATCCACATCTTTCTATGTTTTATTTTCCTGTTGAATTTCCCTCTTCTGGCATTAGATATTACTTCATCTAACTGTCCTGTCTGTGAGTCAAGCATGCCATTATCCGTATGGCTCTCAAATAACTTTAGTCTACACACATCTCAACCTTCATTATGTCCCTGATGATCTTCAGATTTTAAGATCTAAAGCTTTTATAGTCTGCTAGTGATACAAATAACAAATGAACTTAATCATAGTCAAGGACACTGTAGTGGAAGTTATAGTGTGTAGGTTATGCTGGGAGATCTCTGAATACCCAGATAATCTCTCCTATTGTTGTCAAGTGGCATCTAGAACTTCCGTGAGCTAACTCTCTCTCACCCGGTCTCCCTTTAGTCCATAACATAGTCATCTCCCATGCAGCTCATCTGGCTGGAGGTCTTATGTTAATAGGTCAGTAGAAAGGACTAGTCAGAAAAGTAACATAAACAACCCGAGCATGCAAATTAAGAGACTGTTTATGTAATATGACTTTTCCATTTTCTACCAGCTGCTTCTTTTCTGTCTTCATTAATCATAATTATTAATACCATGAACTGTATATAAATATGTATCTGAAACAATCAAAAGAAAGAAAATAATGTCTCCAGTTATTAGTATGAATCTTATTCATGTTAATACATGCAATATCTTAGAGTTTGAGAACTCCTTTGAAAGTCAGTTTCCTCATTCATAAGGTGGACGCAATTTTCCTTGAATTTTTGAAGGTTACTTTTTTACTGTTTACATATTACATAAAAGAATTATACCTTAATGTGATATTATTAGTGTTATTATTGCATAAAAATAAGTATACAAAAAGATTCATATAGTCTCCTAAAGTTAAAAAGGGGTAAATATGAAAAATATTACTGCAGTTTGCTTGCTGTTTTGCATCACGTACTCATAAAGAGGTTACACAAGGTTAAAATTAGCATAAGGGGTAAAAAATGTGGTCTACGTTTATAAAGTGTTCCTTGACACTGTACTCTACATACTGAAAAAATCACAGATTTAGTCAAAGTTTCCAGGCCAGTGAATCCAAAAAGAATTGTAAAGTTTTGTGAAAAGTTGAGTATGTAAACTTTTCCTAGTGGTAATTTGTAAAACTTGCTGTAAAAGAGAAGTGCATTTTTTTCCTTATGGAGCTATCACATCTGCTACTTTTCATTGTAGTCATCCTACACAGGGTTTTTTTTTCCCATACTTCATGATGTTCATCTCTTAATTTCTTCAGTGCTTTTACTCTAAATAATTGTAGTTGCTCTCCTTAGTTCCTGAAGACTGGATAAAGAACTCCATGATGGAACTTAGATAAGAGGATCGCTTTTTAGGTATATGAAGCATTTCCTTTGTAGAATATTTTATGAGGGTCTTCTACTGGATTAATGTGAAAATGCAGATTCCTGGCAATATTTAGCCATATGTACAATATTTTTCTAAAATCTGGATAAATCTGCAGAAATTTTTTCTCAACTAATCCTTTAATTCTTACGTACTTAGCTTCCTCTAGGGACCAAATTATAAATTTTTTTTATGAAACATTATCAAATGGATTAATATGCTTTTTTAAAGAAAATAATCTGCATTCTATCTGCATTCTATAACTCTACCTACTTTCAACTCAAGCTTAGATCATACCATTAACTTACATTATAAAAAGATATATATGTAAGAAAATGACCCTCTCTATAGGTTGTTTGACAAAATTTGGTGCATAGTTCAGTGCATAGGTAGATATTTTCATCTTAGCCTGCAAAAAAGGAAAAAAATGTAACTAGCTAATTCATAGGGAATACAACTGTAAACTCTTTGTGGGGGCTGGATGAGGAATAAAAGGGCTCTTGCCATATATTCAACCTTTTACAAGAATCCATTTCAATGTTGCCTTTGGAAACAAAAAGACTCTGCAAAGTACTATTCAGCCTGTCCCTCATTAGGGGTTTCTAAGGTCACAAAAACCCAAAGAATCCTTCAGTTTTATTCTTGTCTCCGTAAATTCCAATCTCATATCTAATCTCAGTCTGTACAAATTCTTACTTTATGGTGCATCATAATTGTAATATTTGTGCAGAAAGTAACCAGTATCTATCTAATTCTGAACTTGTATAATTCCTGACAAATTCAACAACGCACTCAGAAATTTCACAGGCAGCAGCAGGATTAGTTCAACTTGCTGAAGGAAGATGCGATCAAATGAGAAAAGTTGTGGGAAGAAATGCAGCACGAAAGAAGTCCAATCAAAAAGCATTACCAAATGCAGAAAAGTAGATGAATGTTGACACTAGAAGTTTCCTGCTGTCGTTTTCTCTTCAGAGGATGAAATGGAAGACTCCAGCATGGATCAGACTCAAACTGTAGAGTTACACATACTGGCATTTTATAATGGCTCCTTTACTCTCCATCTTTTTCACTTCCCTTTCTTTAGTTTTGAGGGACTTTTGAGGCTTTATGATGGCATGAGCCGGGATATTCTACCAAAGGCAAATGTTTCATATTAGAAATCTGAACTCCAAGTAATTTTGAAGCCAAAGCTATACTCCTACTGAACGTGTTTTTTCTAGGTTTTATGTCCTTTTGAAGTCTTTGTTGTAGTCCCAGCTGATATATTGAAAATGGCAATCTGCAAATATGGGATTGCCTTTGTTTGATTGCCCCCACACCTTTGAGCTGCCTGGACTGTAACTGAAAAAAGTACTGAAAGATATATAGATTCATGAGACTGTCAGACAATCCTATTTTACTGCAGTCCAAAATGGCTTTCGCAATTAATCTTTGTTATCCATCTATTTAATCTTTTCAGCATTCAATGTTGAAATTTGTTTTCAATATTAGCTTTGCCATCAGTATTACTACTATTTTTTTCATCATCCTGAGTCATATGAGTCTTTCTTTTCAGAAAGGCCTTTTATTCCTAATATGTCTAGAAATGAATGACATATGAGTATAGATGCTAAAATATAACAAGAAATTATGCACACCTGGATGCAAAGGTAATAAATCCAAATCATCTGGACAGATGAGAAGCAGATGTTAAAGTTCCTGTGGGATTTTTTTTTGTCAGCTAAGGAGTACAATCTGACTGTAATATGTCCATATTATTTTCGGCTAGCTCACTTGCTCGGTGATGTTGATCTCAATTGATATTTCCAAACAGATCATTCATGTTGTTGATAATTCAGATTCCAATGAGCTGCCTTGGTATGCCAGACTGCATATGCTAACATTTTAATGCTAGAATGAACCTGCTGAGCTATTCAGCAGGATGAATCACCATAAAGGAGTGTGGTTCCCCAGGTGTATTGTGCCATATGTTTCATGGTGTAGTGAGTAAAGAATACAGACTGTTTGACCCACATCTTCCCTTGAAACTTCTACTATCTTCCTCAGGTTAGGTTCTGAGAACTCCTTGATAGTAAATATGTTGCTTCAGTGTAAATAAATGATATAGCACTGACTGTGGCAAGTACCAGTGATGTTTCCACTGAAAATCTCAAATTTGCCTTGTTTGGAGAATGTGAGGTATGCATTTATAAAACCAAGATTAAAAAAGAGGGCAAGAGAAGCTATAATATAATACATGCAAAGGCCAACATCCAAGGACCCATGGAACTGGGTTGATCAGCTGGAACATATTGGAGTCCAACATATAGCTCCAAAAACCTTCTTAAGCATTGCAGTTCACCAAAAATCTTTGTTTAGCTCACTTGAAGACAAAATACACCAGATTTCACTGTATTATAACACAAGTACTTTGAAATTAGTTTATTTCCCTAATGCATTTTTTCCCTTTGAAGGGAAAAAGAAGACACTTATTGTTTCTAATGCTCAAATATTCATGTTGCCATATAGGCACACTGATGTCACTGTTACCTCTAATTCAATTGAAAGTAATTAATTTTTCTAATGTTTCCTTTTCAAAACAAACTACTAGCTACTGTAACAAATACATGGTAATAAACAATTATTTATATCTGATAAAACACCTTGAATTTGTATCTTTGAGATTAAATATTATGACAGACTGGTGTAACACAACTGTTTATCCCTTTTCTTGGTCACAAATTGGACAAAAATTGGAACAGTTGGAGAGCAGCCCATCACTAGCCACCATCTGCTTGTTGTAAAATAGCAAATTTCCCTTTTTTATTAATATTATTACTAAAATAAAAAAAATAAATAGAATTGAAGATGTAATGCATATCAACAAAATGGAAATAGTTCATCTGAATTATGTCCTCTTTAAAATTATGTAAATGCTCCTTTTTGTAGCATTTTTTGTCTTCTACTATGTTCTACCATTTATTGCATTTCAAGCAAGTATCCAGCAGTGACAAGCATCCATATCTTCACAGTTAGGAAACACTTTTAGATCTATTTCTCTTAATTTGATTTTCAATGCAATATTAGAATGACAATATCTTATAAACTGTCTGCTACTAAAATTAATCCAAACTGAGGTGTGCTTCTGTATGTCTGAAATTAGAAATGTCCCCTTCTTTTCAAAAAACATGATATCAAACTGTAGACAGGCTCTGCTTGGCTCAATTCTCAGTTCTGTCTGGGTAGGCTGCTGATTCTTTTTGGAAATTATATGCCTTTCTGTACTATTTTCTTCCTCCTCTGCCTTCCTGTGACAAAGAAACTGTCCCTAACTCTGTTCGCAAGTAATCTCCAGAAATAAGATGCTCAGCTTGATTCTTTCTGATTCTCTTTTGAGAATAATGACATGAAATAGAGTATAATTCTTAGTGTATGTCATATTCTGTAGAACTTGCTCTTATACTGTGTATTTGGCATCAGCTACAAAAATACATAAATAAATAACAACTGTCCTATGATTCAGTTCAGGCTACGTTGACTGGGACAACTGATTCCCATGATTCATATCTTCCTAGTTCATCTATTATTTAAATGTTAGTATAAACACATTGAAATTCTTTCATAATTCTGCAGCCCCACAAGAATGAGTGTAACAAGCGCTGCTGATGTGTCCTGATTGATGGTCCTTCCCCCAGAGATAATAAACTTACAGTCACACTCATTCCAGTAAAAGAGCCAGACGAAGTATGTTTGAAATTATCACTGCATTTCACCTTCCAGTATTTTCTCATATGAAGGTGATTTCTGAAGAAATCTTGTTTTCCCTGAGGACCAAATACTTCCAGAGTGGTGGCCAGATTCAAATAAACAAACAAGTGGATTTGTGAAGTTTATTCATCTTTCATGCAGGGAAACCTAAAACCTAGAGTTCTTGTAAGTGCCACTTAAGTCTTGAGGGCTTACTTATTAGGGAGCATAATGTTTGTGTCAGTCTTACGTGCCAGCATGACTTTTTTACAGAGCAAATCTTCAGAACATGGCACTTACACCCAACAGGTCTTATCTAAGAAGCCATACTTGTTTACTCAGTGACTAGCTGCAATAACAGGCAATATTTACTTTTGCTAAATTTAATGTTCCAAAGCTGTAAATGCAATCTTGGTTAATATTCTATTCTCTCCTAAAATTGCAACGTTGATAGAAAAATATCCTGCTGTACAAGCCATTAGCAGATCCTGCCTTTGGGGTGGGATACAAATAAAAGGGGCAAGCAAATTATCTCCTGAGTCTTTGCTTTTGGGAGATACTGCTGGTATTTAAATCTATCTATCCAAGTATAAGCCTGCACTGGCAGTTTTCCAAGTTCCATGTATCTAAAATCCAAGGGCTTGTTTAGTACACTGGTGCAATCACATGCCCAAAGCTGACCAACATTTTTGCAGTGTTTTAAAATTAAGGAGTTTTAAAATAATCCTGCAAAAGCTGCACTAGTTCTGCTAAGCTGCTTTTCTGAACAGGTTTGTGTGGCTGCACTATATCTTTTGTTTGAACCCAAAGAATGTTGCTTTCTCTCCTAGGAGTTTATGTGGCTGGATAATACCACATCATCAGTCATCATCTCAACCATTTTACTTCTATTACCTATTATTCATTTTACATCTAATATCTTTGCAAATTGTCTGTTCTGTTCCTATTTGTGTCCTTACTGTCCCATAATTGCCCTGCTTCCTTGTCATCCTCATTGCTTTCTGTAAAAGCAGTGGTTGATCTGCTTCACTCTTTTCATGATTTCCGTTCTTTCCTTCATCTCTTCCCATTTGCTTGATATATAAAGCCACAATGGGAAGACTGCTATGTGACTTGCCAAGTGTTCCTTATATACAGTCTAGCACTTAGGTATTGATATATTTCCTGCTTTACTGGCTGGCATGACCAATGTTTCCTTGGTCAACTTGTAATTTCTGATTACTTTTACTGATTTTCACTTTCTCTTCTCTTTATAAAAACAGATCAGATGAAATTGCACCATTTAATAGACTATTATGCACAGCTTCATCCAGGGCGATACATCCATCCCTCTTAGCTCCACTCTTAACATTCACCATCTGTGGTGCTATAACTACTGGAACAAAGCCTTTTCTGGCCTTTCACATCTTGTGTGAGATTGGATGTACAGATACAGAGAAGAGCTCAGTGAATATGAACAATATTAGTGCAACTGTAGAAGGGGAGAAGAGGAAAAAGGATCTATGTTCTTTGTAGATCTGTTTTCTGCAACGTTCTTGTTCAAAATAAGGCTGTAGTTTCCATGTCGCCTGCCTGCCCGCCTGCCCGCCTGCCCGCCTTCGTCATCATTCCAACTGTTTTATCTTCTCTGAAACTATACTGGACACTCTTTAGAGCAGAAAATTGATGGACCTATTTGACCATCTAATAGAAAAAGGTGTTGGTGCTCAGTGAAGCTTTTCCTTGAAGTAGCAGAGCGTCAGTACAAATAAATAAGAGTTTTCATTATCTCAGTGGTGCTAATTGCTCTGAATTGTACCAGACAGGGTCAGTTTTGTTTTTCAACTTGCCTTTCTTTTGCTGACAGAGAATATAAAGAGGAAAAATATATCTCCATAGCTTTAGGAAAAAAAACCCCAAACAACGAATGACCAAAACACAAAGGATTTTCTATTTTGTTGGCTGGTACTTGTTCTCTCATTTCACTAGATGAAATAATGTGCTGTACATTACATTAAAGGGCCTTATCTGAATTTATATACTCAGAGGCTTATTACTTATAACAGTCAGAGACAAATTGGCATTTAAATAATGGCTTATTCATTAATATATGCACTGAAGTACATAGTCACGTTATGGAAGAGCTCAAACAATTATCATGCTCAATAATATCTCATAATGAGCTGGTACTCAATATCATATTGACCTTTCTGTACTCTCTGAAAATTGTTAAGGATGAGAGAGGTATAAGATCTCATAGAACCTTTTTCCCCTAGGAATATAATTTTAAAAGATGTGATTAGGGGCTGTATCATCATCCATTCAAGGGAAAATAGCAATGGTTATTATTTGTAGTCACAGGCTAATCAGATCCATAAGACCACTGCTGAAGGTGCTGCAGTAAGTATTAAATGCAGTGAATAGCAGAATAGATTTATGTTTGACACTATTGGTAAAAATAGTTTTCTTTCAATCACAAGTGAAGGAATGCTTCATTTATATTTTTATTTAGTATTGTGGTAGTTACCTTCCCCTTATTTGTTTCTAGTCTATGCAAATCTGACATTTCCAGGACTCCTGAGAGCTTTTCAGACCTGCAATGTTAATCTATAAGTTAAATCAGTCTATGAGAGATCCAAGGTTACTGCTGATTGTAGGGACTAGGCAGCTCCTACAGTAGGCTTCTCTTCCTTCTTCCCCTACTGTTGTGTAATAAAGTCTTCATTGCTCAGATGGGTAACTTACTTCAGTGGTCTCACAGCTGGAAGCCTGTGATTTCCCATGAAGCTACACATCAATTAGCTGGGCTCAAAAATGTGAAAAATTAATTCCAGGTCTTTTTATTCCTAAAGCCAGTGCCAATGCACCTATATAAGCACATACTTGTCCACCACCACAGTGCAATATCATTAACTTTGACATGATATCCATTTCCCTTGACGGATCTGTGGATAAATATAAGGTATGTTAGACCACAGTTTTGGACCTGATGCATTGGCTCTTCTGATGGGTGAACTTGGCCACACTGAAGTTGTGGATTACAACCGGAAAGAATGAGATGTCTTGGTCATTCAAGTCTGGAAAGACTTCAAATTCACATGTTCTATTTTAAACTGAAACAGGAGTTTTCAGTCTTCTTTCAGAAGCTGCCTGCTTGAAATATACTGTTAGACATGTGTCTAATTCTAGTTAGGGTGGCAGATGTGTAAGTCTCACCAGTTCTTTCCTTCTGTATCCACAATATAAGGAAACGATGATCCTCTTGGCCTTGAGAATGCTGAAACAATTTTGTTTCACAGCTTTGACTGTAAACTGCCACTCCTGCCAAAGTTTTGGTATGGCATTTTCAATTTGTGGCATGGCTCTCAGGTACCTTTGTCTGACAGCAGTGCTGCATATCCAGTGGCATTGTTCTCTGAATCTAGGCTCTCTGTCTTAACTTCATCAGAGATGTAAAACTCTCCTTCAAGAAAATTAGGCTTCACTAGGGAGTATTTCTTGCAATCATCAAATATTAATATACATATAATAACACAATCAAAACCAATATCACACACATTCAGAATTACCACTTCAGAGAGAGAGAAAGAGGGATTTTAAAGGATTTTTAGAATGAGAAGATCTCAGGGAGAGCAATATGCACCACCCTGTATTGAGCCAAAGTTTAGCACACAAAGGATCAGGCCTGGAGCATATACGTCTGGCTCATACTGAAGGATGAATTCTTTGGCTAGTGGAGTTTTCGTATGTGAACACTCAAAGTGGAAATATCTAAGACGCCTTGAGTAAGAGTAGTTACAAGTAAATTCATTTGTTTTCTACAGCTTTAAAAAGAACTATTTGTATTCAGAAAAACCTAAATAAATCATAATAAATCATAAAACCTCTTTACAAAGGTCAAAAATGCTAGCATTTTAGTGACAGTGTATTTTTGATGAACATTACTATATCCCTATTAAAACTCATACAGTTGATAAGAAATATATTAGTTGCAGTGTTCTCATGCTTTTTTTAGTACTCTTACAGAAATGCATTTAAAACAAACTAACAAATCTATTAGTGCCCAGAAAAATTTAATTAAAAAACAGAGAGCAAATTTTACAGCTTGGGAATATACCTGCCTTCCTTCTGTGCTCATAAACATGTTATGTACTCAAAAATGCACCTCAACGTCCACAACAAGCCTCCAATTCTTTTCCCTGTTGCAGGATGAAAAAACCCAGTCTGATTCTTTCCAAGCTTTATTATTAAAAAAATAAGGCAGTGAATGCCAATTTTCATCTCTTGGCAAATGTTTATAGCCAAGATGTAAACCCCTGAAAACAGGGGTTTTATAATTTAAATGCTGACACAACCTTAACTAGAGCAAGGGGAACACTGTTGCCATAATAACTGCCATTCTCTGGAAAGTATTTATGGCAAGGCTTCAACCTTTCTCAAAACAGAAATTCAGGCCTTTGGCTGCCATTGACTGTGGGTAATGGCAGTGAGATCCAGATTCCTGGGGATGGAGCCATTAGTACTCAGAAACTGAAGCCATTTTAAAATGTCTGCTAAACCTGTTCGTGATCTAGGCATGTGCTTGATCTTGCAGCCCTGAAGCCAATGGAATTTTTTTCCAGTGGTTTAAACAAGAGCAGATCTGAGTCCCCTCTGTCCATCAATATCACATTCTTTTGTTCCTATCAGGACCTTCCAATAAAACCTGTTTATATATCTGACTTTCCTAATTGAAACCAGAATATATTTCTTTGCCTCCCACTTAAACAATGCTGGAATTAATATCTTTTTACACCATAAAAAGTACAATGTTACAATTCTGTAAATATGCTGAAAGAAAGACTGAATATGAGATTAAATTTTGACCTCTATTTATAAAGACATACTTGTTCTATAAATTTCTCCTGCGCTTGCTTGCTCTTTCTTTCTCTCCCATCTTGTCCTTTTCCTTGTTCCTTGTTCTTTTACTTCTTACAACATGCCAAAGAAAAATAATTAACCCTGATATTTTAAACATGTGAAATAAAGAGGATGGAAATGTCTTATATATAAAAGTATTGCAAAATTGTAATGTGTAAAAAAGGAATATAATTACACGTAAGTGTACAGTCTCATTCAATTAGAATTCAAACACTTTTTTTTCTCTATGTGACAGAGATATGTCTCAAATCCAAACGTAATAAATGTAGTATGAAAAAATATTTGATAGAAGTTTGCTTTAAGCTGTCCTGTTGGTGAAGCTTAATTATTTCCCAGTACTCTGGCCTCAAATGTCCAGTATGAGGATGGCTCTGTGCCACTGACATGGCTCTGAAACCAGAGTTAAAGTTAGTGGCTCCAGATGCCAAAAGATTTTCCAAGCTAATAGAGACAGATCCCTGCAAAACATTTGTGATACCTCCTTCCTGATTCTTCAAGGCCAGAGCTGAACCAATTATTTTCCTGTATTATCAAAACCTGGACCTGAACAGGTTGGATAAATGGGCTGAATCCAATGGCCTGAGGTTCAACAAGAAAAAGTGCTGAGTCCTTCACTTTGGCCTCAACAACCCCATGCAATGCTACAGGCTGGGGACAGAGTGGCTGGAGAGAAGCCAGGCAGAAAGGGATCTGGGGAGGAGGTTGACAGGATTGACAGGAGATTGAATAGGAGCCAGCATGTGCCCAGGTGGCTAAGGAAGCCAATGGCATCCTGGTATCAGAAATAGTGTGGCCAGCAGGACCAGGGAAGTAATTTTTCCCCTGTGTTGGCACTGGTTAGGCTGCACCTCGAGTGCTGTGCCCAGTTCTGGGACCCTCAGTTTAGGAAAGATCTTGAGATGCTCAAACATATCCAGCAAAGGACAACAAGGCTGGTGAGGGGTTTGGAACACAAGCCCTATGAAGAGCAGCTGAGGGAGCTGAGGCTGTTTAGCCTGGAGAAGAGGAGGCTCAGGGGAGACCTAATTGCTCTCTACAACTCCCTGAAAGGAGGTTGTAGCCAGGTGGGGGTTGGTCTCCTCTCCCAGACAACTGGTGACAGAACAAGAGGACACAGTCTTAAGCTGTGCCAGGGAAAGTTTAGGCTAGACATCAGGAAAAAAGTCTTCACAGAAAGAGTGATTTGCCACAGGAATGGGCTGCCCAAGGAGGTGATGGAGTCACCATCCCTGGAAGTGTTTAAAAAACGACTGGATGTGGTACTTAATGCCATGGTTTAGTTGATGAGATGGTGTTAGGTCATAGGTTGGACTTGATGATCTCAAAGGTCTTTTCCAACCTAACTGATTCTGTGATTCTGTGATCAAATAGCCAGTATCAATGTGATCAGCTCTCAGTTTGTTTTCACTTAGGATGGAGAGATTAGATCATTTTATTTTAGCTCTAGGACCAATGGCATCAGAAACTCAGTGCTATCACCTCTTTCTGGTTTGATCCACCTTGAGGAAGAAAACAGGAAGACTTACGAGAACAGGGAGTTCAGGTTTTTGGGACACAATCACATTGCCACTTGAATTTGGCAAGCTGTACCTGATGAATACAACTGATTTTTTTTTTTTTGTGGCCTAGGTAATATAGGAAGATGCAATAAAGAAAAACATGACAACTTAGTTTCAAATTGCAAAATGGAACAAACAATTTATTTCAGATAATATAGCAAATATTGTATGAGAGGAACATATAAATATTAATATAAATTCATATAAATATTCTGAGGCTTTGTAAGTCTCATGGGATTTTACATACAAAATTCTAAAGGCTTGCATACATTTCAGACCATGGCTGCAGCTCTGAGTTTGAATTTGGGTTATAAGTGTCATTTGTAACAGCACTTTCTAGTTATAGCACCATCGTAAGGTAAGGCAAAAGATGAAATTCCCTGTACCTAAAGATCTCCCTGTTTAGTGGACTAAAAAACATGTTCTCGCTAGGAGTGACACTTGTAAATTTCATGCCAGCTTGAAATTCACTCTTAACCAGGCATTCATGTCTTTTTATGGAGTCTAAAATTTAAACATTATTTTTAGTTGTCTCAGAAATAGATTTGAGCATTTAAGTTGGTGTATTTTATTTTTCTGAAGCTGCATCAAGGACTAAAGTTAGTATATGAATTTACTGCTTCTTTGTAGGTGAAGTTCATTAAGACATTTCAGGGGTGAAACTTATCAACTCAAATAATATTTAGAATATGTAGAAGTTACTACTTTCTTGTCTTCAGGAAGATATTTAAGCCAGCTGCTAGTAAATGCTAAATATATTTGGAAACCTGTGTTTCCCTAGGTTTGATACTTCTTTGCAGCTGTGAGTACCCACTAGCTGAGTCCTTCTGAAAGAAATGGTGCAAGAACTGGGACCAGAAAGAAAAAGTAAGCAGAAGAGGCCAATTGTGAGACAATGAGACATGTCCATTGTGGAAACAGGAAAGTTCCAGTGTTTCAGTTTTCCTTCCAATATTGCTAATGGATTTTATCCTAGGACTGTTACATGGAATATATGTATTCTAAGCAGGCCCTCAGGAAAGAACTATTTCAGCTGCCCGTCCTCTCCAGCAGACTGTTTTGCCTATTAGATTACAGAAATAGACCTCCCTTTGCAATCTTCTCTGCAGGCTGAACAAATTCCACATTCCTGGCTGCACAGAAATGGCACAGCTTCAGTAAGAGCCATGTGGCTAGGGCACTCTCTGAAGAGATGGGAGTTGTGGATTTGTATCCACTTAGGCTGATGATACTGTAGTTTTTCAATTTCCAGGGTAAGTCCTGTAGGCAGAATACTATGATTTTCAGCAGGATGTGGCAGTGCCCTGTTTGGAAGTGTTTGAATGGATTTGAATGACATGCTGTGCTGCATTCAGAGTGCCCTTCACAAATTAAACAGGTTTGAGTATTGCTTACTGGCTCCTGGCCTCATGCATGTTAGTAACAGGTGCCTTGTTTAGGTTTCTCATATGATTCACAGAGGAGGTAGATGTCAAACTGCTCAACTCAGCCATGTTGGAGTCAATTCTGTTTTCACGCCAGAGCAGACTTTAAGTTTGAGAAGTAAGTTCTCTTGCAACGCATATTTCCTTATCACCTCTCAGATTAAGTGTTTACTGGAAAGAGAGTACAGATAGTTTGTGGCTTGCTACAAGAGGCAAGTAAGCAACAACTATGTATCACTTTAGGAATCTGAAGTCTTTTGAGATCTCTGTTTTTGCTAAAAAAGAGCTTGCATGAGGTTAGAAAAGTATTGGAGTGGGGTTTGATATATGCTACATCTCATGGGTCCTGAGTTACTTTGCAGGTTATTCAATGAGATGACCACCATTTCCCAGGGTCCTTTTTATTTTACACATAAAAAGGAGAAAGAATAATAAACTTCCCACTTTTCTCAATTTTTCAAATAGATGTAATTTAAGCTACTGAAATCTTGATTAAGGAGTTCAGAAGGTGGAATTAAAAGAAGCCAAAGGGTAGAGTCAAGTACTTAAAACATCTTGAAAAAAACCCACTTATTTTTATAAAAATAATTAATACTCTGAATTAAGTGATGCTTTCCCCCAAGGATAATCTGTGAGATTTTATCAGAATTCATTATGTTTTATCTTCATCTTTGAACTCTGATAAACTGTGAGAGTTCCCTAGTCTTTTGAAAACAAAAGTTAGAAGTCACAGACAAGTGTGAAGCTCACTAGTGTTTGCTATGAAACTTGTGCACAGAAAATAAAAAAAAAAAGCATTTCTCCTTGCCCACATCTGGGCCTCATGGCACGAGCTATGTTGAGCTATGCCTGATTCTTTAAAATAAAATATGTAATCTGTTCCTGTGTTTTTACAAAGAAATTGTGCATAGGACATTTGCATTTTAAAACCATCATATATCCAGATTGTGTGGAGAGAGAAAACTGCTTGAACTCGGGCTATGGAAGATGTGATCATGGCTGAGTTCTGCTTTCATAAAACATTCTCTGCAGAGATCATTCTTTGCATCCTAAGCTGGATCTGTGGGGCAGAGAAGTGCCCGCTGCTAGTCACTATGGTCTGAAAAAGGAGACAGCGTCACACTGTATCTCCTTCACTGCCACTGACATACTACACATTGCAGTGCACACATTGTTTTTCTTACTCACTTGCCTTTAACTTGACATTTTTTCTCTTAATTTATCAAACAATTTATCCAGCTTCCCTGTTGATCCTTCCTTGCTGGAAGGAACTTGGAACTAAGTGGAAATAAGGTCGCTCTGAATGTACTGAAGACCAATTTCTTTTAAGAAACATCAATTAAGTCTGTATTCATATTATTCTCAGTTCTAAGGGGAAGTGTGTATGCAGATCTGTAATTGTGATCCGTGTTACATCTCTCTTCACAAGATCTATATCTTAACAAGGACTACAGCTTTTATTTAGCCAAAGATACTGGGATTGTCAGTCTCCAAAAGCTACAGACTTTTCTTCCACTGCTATCAAAGCAGAAAAAATCCGCCTTCCTCTTGCTCAGGCCTATAGAAAAGGAAGTAAGCATACAGGAATAAGCTAGCTGCAAAACTAGGAATGCTGTATTTTATCCAAGACAGCTCCTCTCGAACACTTATGTTTTTGCAGGAATAGAGTAGTTCCAGTCAACAGTCACCACTTCTACCTTTTATCCTTGGCTCTGACTTGTTAGGGATCAATGCTATCTTTCTGTTAGGTCTGCACATAGTGTACTGTTTTGGTACTCACCCTTCTAATGGCTCAGTTTGCTGAAGCTCTGCATCAGGCTCTGCAAAATGCTTGATCTCCTTTGAACTTTCTTTTGTCCACCTTTCTATCAAAGTAACTCTCTATATTCAGACAAACAAGTAAATCCACTTATTTTTCATATCCTTACTCCTCAAAGTGCCCAAATAAAACAGCCTCTCTGAGAAAAGTTCACTAAATGTGGAGGGTATGGGGCAGACATATTATTTGTCCTTTTTAAATGCTCTCTGTTCTTTTACTTTGGCACTTCTACCCCAAGCTGTTCATGATCCATAATGAACCCTCTCTCACTGTGTGGGCCTTGGTGGTTTATTTGATTTGGAACAGTCTAGGCTGAATCCTGGCAAGAAATTAAAATACAAATTTAGGTAAAATAACACTGCATTTTTGTCTGTTTTTAGAGAATCTCTCAGGTCACTAAAATATTGTGAACACCTACTCCAGGATTTATTTTTTGCTTGAAATTCATTAAAGTAAAAAAGTTTTGATATCAACAAAAGAATATTTAAATATCTTTAAGGTTTTGACAAAAATCAGCAAAAGCATGGAAATGCCCAATTAAGGCAGAAATGCACCATATGGACTTGGATGTGGTAAGTAATAAGCAAGCTGTTATGGTGGCACCCTGCTGTGGTTAGGTGTGGAATACATATGTCCTTCATAGGCTTCATCTACAGATGTTCTTACTTGTTTGTTCTACCAGATATGAAAAGATTGAAATAGAGAGGGTGGATGAGAATTTTTTCTTCCTTGGTGCCTTTCATATTCATATTTGAATATATAAATATTATTGAACATACTCATATGGAATCACACTGTGATAGGACCTGTTCTCTGCTTGCACTCTTATTCACAGAGTCCAATTAACTCATGGATAAAACTACTTCACTATAAGATGTAAGGCAATCTATGGAAAAAGCGGTAGTTGCTCAATTTCTTCATTCTCATCCTCAAATTCAATCTGGAATATAAAATCAGATAAACAAAATTATTTAGTTTATGCCAAGTTAATCCTTTGAAATTCCAAGGCTTGCAGAAAATACAGCAGAGACACTACTGGTCTCTTCTAATTATCTGTTCCATCACTTAATTTCCAACAAGGATTTGTGAAAATATAGCCCATTTGTGTTATTCTTATGAGTATCATCATAGAATTTTCTGAGTTGGAAGGGACCCACAAGGATCATTGAGTCCAACTCTTAGGTGAATGGCCCACACAGGGATTAAACCTGTGAACTTGGTATTATTAGCACCATGCTCCAACCAATTGAGCTAATCTCTCCCCAGGCAAGCTGTTCAAGGAGTGGCTTCAAGGATATGAAAAGCAATGTCACAGCTGATACTCCAGATATTTCTGGCTGTATTTCTACATACTGATCTGTTGAAACTTTTAGAAAGTGTATTGAACTATATATTTCAAATGGGCTTAGGTCTTAAAAAGAAAAAATCTAGTTTACATAAAACTTCATGGGCATTCTGTTTACATTTTTGTGTCACAATATTTTCTATCTTTATAGGAAACTTTGTACTCAGCTTTTCCAAAATTTATGTCAGTTTTTTGTGTTGATTGTTTTTCCAGTTGTTTGTTGTGTTATGGGCTGTCTTTTATTTTGTTTGTTTGTTTTTAACTCCATAGTTGGTAAATATTGAAATAGCTGAAAGTAGCAAAATATACTTCCACTGAATGTGCCTAAATTTCGACACCACTCCTGCACCACCCTAGTGTCTGGAACATGCAATAGACTCTGTTCTTAGAAGCAATCTCCATGTGACAATAACAAGTAGATTAACTTCCAAGTTGGTTGATAATTTTCTCACTTTACAAGCTGCAAAAACAGAAGAATATAAGAGAGGACTGGTGAAAATGTAACAAATATCTTGAAGAGTGCTTTTGTCTCACAAAATTTAATGTGAAGGAAGTAGGAAATCTACAGAAATAAGATATATCAAAGCTTTGGAAGCCAGATGTGTTCACAATTGAGTTTTTTGCCAATCCTGGCATTTCTACTCAAAAAGAAACAGTAAACAACACTGTTTGGTATGCAACTACTAGTTCATGTTTGAAAAGGCAAACACCCTTCACTCTCAAGCCATGAGTTTTTTCACTTTTAGCCTTATGATTCTTTTCTCCATCCCACCACGGTGAAGTGAGTGAGCAGCTGTATGAGACTGAGTTGCTGGCTGGTGTTAAAGCATAACAGTCCTTTTTGGCGCCCAACGTGAGACTTTTAATTTACTATCCCATGTATTGCTATGAGACTTCCTTGCCTCACTGTATGTTAGAGTCTAGTGCTTGTTACTGGCTGCTTTTTGCTTTCACTGTTTGCCATGGTGCTGTGCTGCCAACCACCTCGCTCTGCTGTGATTGGGCTGGCAGCTGGCCAGCGCATCTCTGCTGTTTCTGTGCTGCTGTGCTGGACAGGCTGGAACCTCACTGTGAACTTGAGTCAAGGGGATTGTGAGCTGTGGATGAGTCCATCCTGGAGCAGGACACCCTGAAGCATCTGTGGCTGTGGAGAAGCCCACACCAGAGCAGGTTCATCTAGAAGTGTCTGTGGCCATGGTTATATCTGTGCCACACCAGGTACACCTCTGAAGGCACTGTGGCCCAAGGATAAGTCCACACTGGAGAAGGTACACCTTGAAGCCTGTGGTTCTGGATAAGTTCATGGTGCAGCAGGTCCACCTTGAAGCATGAGTGGCTGTGTAAGGGACCATGCTGGAGCACTTCAAAATGTGTGGTCATGAATAAGCCCATGACAGAACAGGACACTCCTGGAGAGACTGCAGCCATGGATAAGGTTAAACTGAAGCAGGTTTATACTTGAAGGGACCATAGTCACCGGTAAGAGTTATATCCAGCTGGAGCTGTGAAGGCTTTGTAGCCCATGGAGAAAACCATGCTCAAAGAGGTACACCCCAAAGCAACTGTGTCTGTGGATAAGTCTATGCTGCAGCAGCTATACCTCTGGAGAGGCTGTTGCTCTTAGATAGGGCTCCACTAAAAGCAGGTACAGTCCTAATAGACTGCAGTCTGTGGATAAGTCTAAGCCAGACCAAGGGCAAGGGAAGGAGTTCATTGCAATGGCGAACACTGTGGTCTGGTCTAAAGGGACCAGGGGTGGAGGTTGTAATGGAAATACAACAAATCACACAAACCAGTGAAACCTTGCAAGAAGTGCAAGTGCAGCAGTGACCCAACCTGAGCTGACTTTGGTGCCCAATAATTCCACACAACAGACCACTTCTACTGTTCTGAGTGACCACCGTAAGAGATGGAACCCACAATCATGGACTAAATACACTTAGTGAACATTTTATGGGCATTTTATGGATAGTCCATAGACTAAAGGAGTGATATCTGTGTATTATATCAAGGCATGGGAAGGGGGGTCATTTTTAACTAGGTTATATTGGATAGTGTGGAACCTGAACATGGTGTAAAGGGTATGGAAGAAAGGGTGGAAAATGTGCTGTTTTTTGACTCTGATAGAGTTAGTTTTTTTCATAGTAGCTATTATGGGCTAGATTTTGAATTTGTCCTGGAAAAAGTATTGATAGTATAAGGTTATTTTTCTTAAAGCTGAGCAGTGCTTACACAGAATCAAGGCCTTTTCTGCTTCTCAATCCCCCTTCCAGTGCAGAGACTGAGGGTGTGTGGGAATCTGGGAGGAGACATTGCCTGAACAGCTGACCCCAACTGACCCAAGGGATGTTCCATATTATTATGGTGTCGTGCTCAACATATAAAGCTGTGGGAAGAAGGAAGAACATTTGAGTGATGACATTTATCTTCTCAAGTCACTCTTATGCAGGATGGAGCCCTGCTGTCCACAGGATGGATGAACACTTGCCTGCTTATGGGAAGTGGTAAAAGAATTCTCTGTTCTGCTTTTCTTGTGTGCATGGTTTTTGGTTTTTGGTTTTCTGCTTTTCTTGTGTGCATGGTTTTGTTGTTTTTTTTTGTTTTTTTTTTTTTTTTTTTTTTTTTTTTTTTTTTTTAACCCTTCTTTTTTTACTATACATATTTTCNACCATCTTTATCTCAATATACAAATCTTCTCATTTTTACTCTTCTGATTCTCGCTCCCATCCCTATGCAGAGAGAGTGAATGAGCGACTGTGTGGTACTGAGTTTCCCACTGGGTTTAAACTACAGCACATATTTATAAAGGATGTAGGGTCAAATAAATAAAAAAACCCGACCATGATAGGCAAGGTTTGCCTGATTCTGTAGGAGAAATAAGGTCTAGGTTGATAAACACTTCCTTGGCACATCTTTGTGCCTCATTACTCTTTTTTCTCTCTTTTTATGGATAAAGCAAGAAGTCTATGACAAGCCTAAGAAACAAAGAAACTGGTTTGCTCTACCTGACCTAGACTCTCACAGGGAAGGAAAACAGCTAGTGTCATGACATGACAAGACTTCTAGGATTATACATGTATAGCTGCTGGTGACAAATGGACCTTTCTAATTTTTGTCAAATTTTAACATAGAAAGTGATTAGACAGAATGGTAATTGGAGCTGTATGAGTAGTTAAAAGTGTAAGCATGGGCAAGACAGGATGTCAATATAAATTATGATTAATGTATGAAAGAAATTATTTTAAGTTTCTTGTAGAACTGTCTGTTATTGTTTTTAGAAAGGGATTCGAATAAAAATAACTGTTTTATGCTTAAATCATGGAAAGAACATATGGATATACAATTTTGGCCCTCATTATAGAAAATGTAAAGTCTCCCAATAATTTCTGTAGTGTTAGGATTTCACTCCACCTTCCTGTTCCTGTGCTGCTAATAACTGGATATATTACCTGGGCCTATACAGGTCTCTCCTATAATCATTAAAATGGGAACTGTACAGTTCTTTCTCTGCTTGCTCAGAGATAATGCAGATCCTTGCACAAGCAGTGATATGAGTGCCCATGTGATGATTTCCATGATGGCTTTGTAGCTAGCAGGTGCTAAGTAACTTTTTCTTTGCTTCCATTTGACTTTGTCAGTTTGGTGTCTTTATGATAGAAATGCTTAAATGGCAGTTGGTCACATTACTATGAAACACCACCTTCCCTCAGCAAAGAAAGGTTCTCAGTGAGATCTCAGAATATTTAAACTCACTGTAAATTGGACTTTGGGCAAGCTGTAGGGTTGAGGAGTGAGTCCTCACTGGGATTTAAGGAACGCTGATGACTGGCAGATTCAAAAGCAGAGGCATATTCTCACCCACCATCCTTCAGATTCCAATGCTTGCCTTTCACCAGAGAAGTGGTCTTTGGCAGACAAACTGTTTCAGCACCATTTTCAGTTTCAGTGGTCTACCACAGTGGTGGTCTGATGCATATTGGACATCCTTTCACTCCTTAGGATCCTTAGACAGACAGGATTTTCAATCTGTTTGATCAGCTAACCTGCTGCCTTATCCTACACTGCTATTTTTTTCCCCCAAGTTATAAATTGCTTTCTAGGTCTCTTCCTTATGTGACACCCTAGTTCTTTTCAATGCTTACGGTCTGCTCTCCCTCCAGTCTAGGATCAAATAAGCTGGCAACTTTCATAAGCATTAGATCCATCTTAAACATATTTATTATAAAAAGAGAAACCTTTAAATTAAAACCAGAAATTATTGTGGGGACATGGGGAAGGGGGAAGAATTCCTTGGTGGTTTAAAACTAATTTCATGAACATTAGAAATAAAAAAGAAAGGTTTAAGCATGAGAGAATTTTCTATATGCTGCATATTGCAATCACAGGAGGACAATAACTCAGGCCCTCTCCATCAGTTCCAATCTTTTATAGTCAGCCATTGTAAAGAATTTTGCGCCCTGATTACACAGCAGCTGCTGAGACTTGAACTTCCTGAAGTCCAGAACAGCTGATCCCAATGAATAAGTAACTAGTCTGCTAAGATTCATGGCACCTGACCTACTTCTCAGAACTTTTCCTGAAGGTGTCACATACCAGTATATAATTCCCCCAACAATCAAACCATGTAGTGCTTTTGATACTGTTCTATACGCCAAAATTCCCTTTCAAGAGCCTCATTTCCCAAAGATCATTTGTATGTTGAGTCATACATCATGTAATAATTTTTGTCCATAATTGCTCCCATTTGTGAAGCTCTCATATATACTCAAAAATCAAGGAATTGGTGAAAAACTGAAGATCAATATGCAGCTTTACTAACTTTTAGAATCTCTCTAAATACTCTTTGAAAGTTCCTGGAGAGGCAATTTTTCTCCAACTTCCCTATTCCAGCTTGGACTAAAATCTTTAACCTACAGTGATAGAAAAAATGGCCTTTTGCCCAAGTTTCTGGAGACTGATATATCGTTTTTGACTTTTCCTGGCTGATCCTAGGGAATTCACTTAGGGCTCAACCAAATAAACGGATGTGGATCTTTAAAGTGCAATGCTGCAATGCCTAAATTTTATCTGGCCCTCAGATGAAGCTTTAAAACCTAGAGCTGGAAATATTACTACACAGTGCACAAAGAAAATGAGATGTGTGAGTAAAAATATCAAAGTCCTGACATTAAAAAGGTGAAGGATCAAGTTGAAATGAACAGGAGATGGAATATCAGCCTTTTTTTGTTGCTTCTGCAGGCATTTTGATTGCTTAATTCTCTCATAAAAGTAGATGTCTACAACTACTCTTTGAAAGAATAGGCTCTTACTTTAAAGGTTTCCATGCCTCTGATGCTTTTCTTTGTGTAACAATAGGCTGGTGTGTTCATGTGAGAAGTTGGATTTTTAATTCACTCTTCAGTTTAGTGAGGCTAAAACTTCTCTCATGAAGGATTCATAGACAACCTCTTAGACAGCTACTCAATATATGTGATTTTTTCTACCCTAACTAGTGCTATCCCAGGACTGGTAAAAGTAATAATCAGAGTCTTGAAGGGTGGGGCTGGAAACAAGAACTACCTTCCTGTGGATGAATGCATGGAATCATTCTCTCTCTGGGAGTTGGTTGGATTTTGTTTGGGGTTTTTGTTTGTTTGTTTGTCTTTTTGTTGTTTTGTTTTTACTCTGTGAAACTCATTCCTCTACAAGGACAATAAAAAAACCCCATGTGTTAGGCAACTCCCAGTGTCATGAGGCCCTTTTTGCAGCTACGTTTCTACATGTTGCTCTAAGGAAGTGATTAAAACAGTCACAAACTCTACACAATAAGGTATTCATAGTGTTTCCAATGAGAATGACAACAGAAGGTGATGTGATGCCTGGGTTGGTTCTTGGTCTTGCTAGCTCGGTCAGTCCAAGAAAGCATCAATGAAGGGTAAAAAGGTTGCATGGAGACCCTCGTGGTGGTCACATATGGTTTATTGATCCTCTGTTGCTGTGAGGCCCCAGAGGAGGTCAAACCCCATAGGGGTCCAGAACAGGATCTCCCCTGACTTCCTGTCTGCCCAGGTTTATAAGGGGTCCAGGATTCTAGGAGGGAATTAGGGGATGGCCAATGGGAAGGGGAGGTGGGAGTGGTTCAGGGAGAGATAGGAGTGGTTTGGGTCCATATATGGGGATAATGGGGGTGGAGAGTGAGGGTAGGATTACACTGGAGAGGGGATACAGTCCAAAGCTAGGTTTTACAGAACCAGATATTAAAACATATAAACATAGAAACAGATAAACAAAACACATTACTACAAGAAGGCACTGCAATCTCCCCAAGAAAGCCCTTCAAAAAACCAAGCTTCAATTTTTAGAGTAGTGTACTAGTGGAAATATCCAACATCTGAGATGTAAATTTAAAATTTTAGCAATCCCATAAGGAAGAATTCATAGAACTAATGTCTTGATCACAGTAGTTAGAGCTGTAATCTGTCTTGATAGCTGCTTGTACAAAACCAAGACAGAAATGTGTAGTTTTGGTTTGATATAAGGGCAATGATCTGATATGTTCTTTAGATTGATAAATAGATAAATATATTGAAAAGGTCTAGTTATTTCACATCAATGTTAGCCTTACTGAAACATTCAAAGATTTAAAACCCCATCTCATTTTCTTGTGAAATGTTATATGTTCAATGGATGTCTAGTGAACATAAAAATCAGGCCAAGTTTGAAGTCTTTGACATAATTCGATGTACATGGTTGACTAAAAAGATGAAGAGATAGCATGGTCTGGCAAAAACATTTGTGAGTGTGTGCTCCAGTTTAACTTAATCCTAAAGGGACTTAAAAACTTTAAATTATTGGGTAGATGATTAAATATTTTAAGGAATCAAAACCAGAGGTCCACTGACTGTACCGAAACCCACACAACAGAAGTCTGAAATGAAATGTTGGACTCTGGCAGAAAACACATAAAGAGAACGGATGTATTAGGACCTAAAAAAACCCCAAACAAAATGGAAGGCTAGATGGCAAATATTCTAAAAATACCTAACCTCCACTACATAATAGAATTAAGTTTTGAAAGAATAACAGACCCAATATATTTTCACCTAGGGTCTGTGAATATTTAAAGTATTAAATTAATTTTCTTTCAAATGGTATGTTAATGAATGAGTTTTGAAATATTGCTTTTTGGCATAGTATCTGCTTACTTTTCACTTTCATGAGCAAATCTGTGAACAATAATGCAAAGCTTTAAAGTTAAGATAAAGAAAAGCATAACAGGAGGTAAAGCTAAAAGTGAAAGTGAAAACTAAATTCAGCTTTTCAGTGTTTTGTAAGAAAAATAAAATAATTAGGGTAAAGGAAATTACCAACGAAGTATTTAGAATTTACCATCGTATTCATTAAGCTAGAAGCATGTGTGCACTGCAACTGTGTAAGAACTTCCCTGATTAGAAGAAAGGAGGGAAATCTAAGTTATGCTTACTTTAATGAAAATGGTGAGAGATCATTTTTACAAGGAAGTGAGTAAAATAATGCACTGAGACTTCAGCTCACTGCATTTCTTTTTGTTTTTCTGCAAAAAAATTCCCTGTGTGTCTTGGAACAAATTGTTTAACCCTTCTGTTTCTCTGAAAAAACAGAAAACACCATTCCTTTCCTTTATGGGAATTTCTATGAGGGTAAATATTGTCAGAGACTTAAGAGTCTGTCTAGTAAAAATTGCATTAGGCAGGGTAGCCAAAGAGGTTCTTGGCCCTAGATATGTACTTGATCCTACTGACTGTATCAGGTTGGTCAGCACCGGAAAAGTTGCTTTTTTTATATTGTTTTTGTTTCAGTGTTCCTACTCAAGACAGAATTGATTGTAATTTGAGTGGATAAAGTTTTCTTTTACCAGCCCGGAAAGCTCAGTTATGAGCTATGGATGCCTATATTATAACAATCTGCAGATATCACTGATAACACACAAAGCTGATCAATGGTAACTTATCTTGAAAAAACCCACTTCAAACACTTTCAAGTTTAAAATGGGATGGGTCGTCAGAGACTGTGACCTCAGCCAAAGCAAATTAAAATCATCCCAAGTTAAGTCAGGTGTTAGTGAGGTATACTTGTGTGAAGGGAGTATCTTAAATACTGGTCTACAAAAGGCAACCGAAGAGTGTAATCTAATTGTCACACATATCCAACACAGTTCCCTTGATCCATTTTTTTGTACTCTCAGAAAGTTATTCCACTGGAAATGACCAGATGGTGAGAGACTGTAGGTCTTGAACAATCTTGGGTTTGTATATGTGCACATATTGTGCTGGAAATACATCTCTATAGTTTACTTTGGAATAGTTTTGTATGTTTTAATTTGTACTTTTGGCAGTCAGGGACTGATATGCTAGACTCAGCCGTGTAGCTGTTCTTAGTCTGTTCTGAGGAAGCTAAATGAACTGCTGAAGTCACACAATACACAATGAAATGGAGTTTTAGACTACTCTGTCTTTTTGCTTTCTAGATTTTATTCTTATGAAATCTGGTTGGAAACAAAAGAATAGTCCCCAGATCCATTAAAAGAAATATCTAAGTATGTTCATAACCTTTCTTCCAGACTTCTGAGTTAATCCTACAGATGTTTTCCAGGCACATGAAGGACAAGATGGCAATTGGGAGTAGTCAGCATCAATTTAAAAAGAGGAACCAACCTGATAACCTTCTACAATGAAATTACTAACTTGGTGAATGAGAGGAGAGCAGTGGATATTGTCTACCTTGAGTTCAGTAAGACTTTTGACACTATCTCCCATAAAATCCTCATAGACAAGGTGATGAATTTGGTATAGATGGGCAGATAGTGAGGTATATTGCAAACTGGCTGAGTGGTTGATCCCAAAACGTCCATTGGTGATCAATGACATGACAACTAGGTGGAGGCCAGTCACTAACAATTTATCCCCAGGGTAAATCAGCATTGAATCTGATCCTGTTTGACTTCTTCAGTCTCTGTGAAATCATCATGCTTTGTGTGCCTCTGTGAAGTGTCTGTACACTGAGGAGTGCTTCATGGGGAGCAAACAGGGGAAACGAGAGGCTCGTCTGCTGTTGCAGGGCTGTGATCTCACTGGCATCATGGGATATTGTGAATAGCTTATCTGATTGCAGTAGTTCCATGGATGGATGATGACTCTCTAGGAAGGACAGACTGGGACATTGAAGGAGGGGTAATTGCTCTTGATGTAAGGGAGCAGGCAGAATGCATGGAGTTCTGCCTGGGGNTGTCAAAGACTATAAGAGGTTGCCCAGAGATGTTGTGGAGTCTTCTTGAAGAGACTCAAACCCTGGCTAGACATGACCCTGAGCAACCTGGTGACCCTGCTTTGAGAAAGTGGGGTTGATCCAGCCAATTTCCAGAGCTGCCTTCTTACCTCACCCTTTCTGTGATTTCTATGATACTGCTTTCCAAACCCCTCTTTCTGAAGTGTCTGAACTTGAGACTGAATTCATGCTAAGTTCACAGGACACAGAAACAAATATGAGAAACTCAGTGCTGGATGCGGGGATAAATTAGTGTGTGACTGAGCCCAGCTCTCAGGACACAAGATGGCACTCTGGAGCAGTTCTGATTGGATCAGGTGTCATTGCAATGCTCTCACACCCCACAGTTCTCAGTGCTTGTGTTAAAATGCCATGACACATTAAACTGATTCAATATACTTCTCTATTTTAAACCTTCTCCAANAAGGATGATGAACCAGGTGAGAGAGTATGATTCAGGATAAGGGGGCTGCCAACTAAGGTGGCACTATGGTGGGTATCAGACTACCTGACCAGGAAGAATCAGCAGACCTGCTAGAGCAATAACACAGCAAGGCACAAGCAGCCCAGGAGTTTTCTGGAAGACATTGGTCAAAACTTTTTAGCATATGTGATCGAGGACCTGATGAGGGGAAAAAGCTCTGCTGAAGCTGAGACTCACAAACAAGAAAGTGCTAGTTGGAGATTGGAAGTTGTGAGCAGCCTTGGCCACAGTGACCATGAGATGGTGGAGACAAAGACAAGAGGCAATGAATTGTAAATGAACTTGAGGGAATTCTGTTTAAACATAAGAAAATTTTTTTTTTACTCAGAGTTGTCAAACACTATAAGAGGTTGCCCAGAGATGTTGTGGAGTCTTCTTGAAGAGACTCAAANATTCTGTGCTCATTAGGAGGAAAAAAATAAAAGGAATAAGTGTAAAAAAACAAAAAGAGAAAAAAGATATTTGGCCAAAGCCTTCCTACCTGAAACCTGTGACCTAGAGTGGATGGAAGGCACATAGACTTTGGCATAAGTTTTAGGTCAACCTGTTTATACTAGAGTTTCTTAGAAATGGAAATTTGTGATAAGTGACAATGGGAAATCTACAGAAAATATTCAGGCCTAATTTGGAATGAAAAAGAAATTTACTTTGAAAATATATTATAAAAATGGATGAAATTGAAAAGGAAATTATGAAAAAATTTCAGTGCTCAACATTAAGCAAGAAGAATAGATAAGAAAAAGAGCTAGAAGCTCGTAAGAGATGTTACAGTATCCATTCTGCTGATCAAAGACATGATCAAATTATAGTCAAGGCTATCATAAAAGGTATTTGGAAAGCGATCTGAATTTGAAAGCTTTGTCTAGGATACAACTGTATATCTAGGTCCAACGTTTTATTGCTGATCATATTGTTTACCAGTTCTGATCTGTAAAGTACTAGTGATAGTGCTTTCCTTCCCTGTAAGTTACAGAAAATAAATCTCTTAAAACTGATATGACAATGGAAGTAACAAAATATTTAAAACAGAAAGCAATGACTGTAAGAACAGTCATCGTCACTCTCGATCTCATCAAGTCCTTAAACATTGTTAGGCTTTTACTGGGGACATTAAGCAGTGAAAATGAAATGACTCCAGATTTAGTAACTCCAACTAAACTTCAGCACAGTCTAAAGGGATTTTTGAAATAAGGATTTATTGTTCATTGCAGGCAAAATCCCTTCTTCACTAATGTGAATGGAAAAATTTGAATGTAAAAAGCAAGAACAAGGAAAAAAAATCAAGAAACTGAGCAGGATTTCATCCCTTTTGTTAAAATGAATGGAGTGGAAAAGAAGTACAATGCTCAGAAGATATTCAATTCTAGGATCTGTACTAAAGGATGAGCATGTGCTTTTAGAAACTCCGCACTGGGAAAACTTAGAATTGGAAGCTTGAAAAAGTCTAGGTCTCCACTGTTTTTAAGAATAACCTATGGGCTTCCTCCAGTAAAATCTTTGAAATTAATAAAAACTTTTATATAAGATATATATACTGCAGCAAGGTACTTTTGCCACAAGCAGTATCATCATAATTAGCTCTTTCCTTCTGCCAACATTCTCTCCTGCTATTGGCACTAATTGCATTGTTGCAGTAAGCAATTTTAGACAGGATATCAACAGACAGTATTTACCAGGTAACTACTACATTAAAGAAGTAGGGATAGCATAGACAGTGGTGACAGTATACTCAATAATTGTTATTGGTCAAAACTTGAAAATAAAAGACTCCGTGGAAATTATCAGTTAAATTGCAAGGTATTGAATTACCCCTACGTGATCTAGTAAGTTGGTAGATTTTATCATTACATTAACTCAATAATAAGTTAATAGCATAAAACTTTGCTTATCTTTATGCATTACAGGAGCACTGTCAGGTTTCAGCTAAGAGCATTATGCTATTGTGTCAGGCATGGAACAGGACACAAAACTTTATAACTCAAAGAAAGCTGAATCTAAAGGTAGGAGATGTTACAGAGGTGATGTTATTTGTCTGAGAACACACTGTGAGTTTCTGATAGTAAGGGAAGTATAACTCAAGATTCCTAAATCCTACTCTAGCCTCTTCAGTGAATGATGTCATTAGATGTAATGCCTTCGAGGTAGTAATTCCACTCACAATTAATTGTAGTCAGTGATGTTTGTTCTTATTACCTGGTGCTAAAAAAAGACACTAAGGCTGTGGTCTGTCTCAGCTTGTTCTCCAGTTTTGGAGTAGTCGTTCCACAACACAAGGAAACCCTGAGACACAAAGCACTGATTTTCTTGGCCACTATGGCTGCAACTGAGCAGAAACCAACAGAAATTACAGCTTAGACTGGCATAAATGTTACAAAGTTTGTACATCTGAATATATTAATTAGTATATTAATATTTTCTTTCCCCCTTTTGGTTCCTGTCCTGTCACAAAGTGGGAGATGCTCATCATCATGGCTAAGCTTTGTGAACGAAGATATGCGAGATGCTAGAAATACCATTAAAGAGGGGGTTATAACTTTTTTTATGCTTGTGATACTCCAAAAAATCTCTAAGCTGGCTGTCTTTGGAGGGTGGTCTTTGGAGACACATTTTGTGCTTAGCTTAGGAATCATAGAATGACAGAATGGTTTGTGTTGGAAGGGACCTTAAAGATCATCTAGTTCCAACCTCCCTGCCATGGGTAGAGACATCTTTCACAAGATCAAGTTTCTTAGAGCCCCATCCGACCTGGCCTTGAACACTTCTAGGCATGAAGCATCCACAACTTCTCTGGGCAACCTGTTCCAATGCCTCGGCACCCTCACAGTAAAGAATTTCTTGTAATATCTAATTTAAACCTGACCTCTTTTAAAGCAATTATTCCTTGTCCTACCCCTACATAGGCTTGTCAAAAGTCCCTCTCAAACTCTTTTTATAGGCCCCATTGAGGCACTGGAAGGCTTCTTTAAGGACTCCTCAGAGCCTTCTCTTCTGCAACTCCAATTGTCTCTCAAACTGTCTTTATAGTAAAGTGTTTTAGATCTCTTTACCAGGTGTGGTGGTCCAAATCCCTGTTTTCATTGGTCCTGTGAAAAAAGAGAACATAGAATCTATTCTCACCACAGAGACCAAGTAGGAAGCATATCAAAAGCAAGCTACAGGGAATATGGTAATGTTTAGTAACTTCTGAAAATCTCTCAATGATTTAAAACAATATAAGCTTTTTTGCTTTATAATTATGCTTTTAGAATCAAGGCATTTAGTCTAAGTTAGGTGAAGAGATTACAGAAAGAAGAATCAAATGAAGTGATAAAAAGCTTTAAAGTGAATGAACTTTCTACCTCATTCACATAGAATCAGTTTAACTACCAGATAGTGGATGAGGTGGTTCATTTAATGGGAGGGGAAAAAATTAGATAAAAAGGAGACCCAATCTGTTCAAAAACTTTGTAAAAAATTAAGAACATCCTTCTGCTACATTTGTGTGAATGCAAATTCATGTTGGAGATTGAATGATTAAAAAAGGGCTCATTTATCAGTGTTCCTTGGAAGTTCAGTTCTTATTTATCATGATATTTCCACCTGCAAGCAAAATGACTATCATCCTAGTTCACAGCTTCACATGTGATGTTTGAATCAGGTTTACCTATCTGATCACTGGTTAGCTCTTCTGATATCTCAATATCTATATATTTCAGCAAATAGGTTCCTTTCTAATTGATCTATTTATAAGGATTTAGTGTGTGTGTGTGTATATATATATGTCATTTATGTAGTGTTTGCTTCACATATAATTTGCTGTAATCAATGGTAAATATTTCCGAAAAATTATCTGCATTCGGGCCTTCAGAGTATTTGTCTTCCTTAGAGACAGCTTCCTGGCTTAATTTTTTGCTTGCTTATTTCATGGGTCTATATGTGGATTTTAAACTGGTTTCACAGCTTTCCTATTCCTTCTACTTCAACAGGAAAAGACCTAGATAACATTTATTTTTCCTCTCTGGAAAATACCCTAAATACAGATTGCAGTTTTTAAAATGGGCAAGAAAACACCAAGACATAAGACTTCCACTGATTGTTTTCCTTAACTTGCTCAAAAGTTCTTTGGAAATTAAATGTCAGATATAAGATTATTAGCGGAATGATCCTGCATTTACAAGTCTCTTGACATGAAGGTGGACTTCTACATATTTTGAGCTCTTTGCCTTATCTTGGGGATTTCATGGTTCAGAACAGATATTCCAGAAGTCTCAAGTTGTTTATTCATATAGTCTCCGGAAACAGCATGAACAAAAATGGTCTGCTTTCAAAGTAACATAGAAATATAGAAGTTGTATCTAATGTGATTAGACTGCTCATTCTGGAAGGAGCAGTACTATATTTTGATCTCAGCTCTAGGGATCATATTCAGTTCATATTATTTTATATCTGTTTAATGCATGACACAAAACCCCTCTTGGGATCCAAATCCTTTGCTGAGCAATGTCCTCAGTGTTCTGTTATAGAGCCAGGCTTCCTTACATGCTATTTCTCTGACCAATATATTAGTTTCCTCACAATGAAACAAAATAGCTTCAGGATGAGAGGTGGAATGTGCTCTCCATTCTGTCATCCAGAATGGATGATAATCAGATGGTTGGGGCACTGTCTCAGCAGACACTGGTCTGTGGATTTGAACCTCATCAGTCAGAGGACTTAAAATCCAATTCTTTAGCTCTGAGTGAGTGTTCTAACTGCTAAATCATTATACACAAGGGTCCATTTTCTCCAGATTTTTTTTTTAAGAGGAGCAAGCAAGCAAAAAAACCCCAAAGCCAATCCACACTCCATTTATCAAAGAGAGAACAGTTGTAAAAATCTACTTTCTAAAGATGTGGAGATCTAAACCTTAAGGTAGTTAAAGAACTTCCCTGTATTTTGAGCTACATTGCTTGGATACATAACAAAACTGTGTATTGTACTCCATGTAGGTATGGAGTCTCCTTTGAACATCCAGGAAGGGATAATTCCCTTTTTCTGTGTGCATATCTCCCACACAGTCACATACAACAATTTCCTGCAAAAAAAATTTTGTGAAAGGTATCAGAAAATAAAGTGTTTGGTGTTTTATATTAACAATATAAAGTCAGGACAACTGAAAAGCAATAAGTAACTAAATATTTATGCCAATTACAAAAATCCAGGTATCAAGAATTGTTCAAAATTATGACAATATGTGGATGGCTATTTTGGATAGCTGGAATCCGTTCTTTTTTTAATGGGAATTTCTTAGGCATAAACAAAGACTTTTCTGAGAAAGTTTAAATTGCATTAAGATTATTTTTTAAATAAATAATTTTTTCATAAATAATAAATAATCTTTTTTAAAAAATAATCTTTTTTTTATAAATAATCTTATTTGAAAATTTATTAGCATTGATTGACTTATTCCTAACCAAAACACAGAGAAATCCAGCCTTTTCTATTTATTAGTACATCTTGCTGCTGTTGGATTTTCAACAGCAGTAACTTGCTCTGAATCTAAGTACTTGATCTTCCTCATGGCCATCTACTCTCTGTAAATGAATGCTGTGTATCATTTTCTTCCAAAACAAGGTGATTAATCTAAAGATGAAGCCCTTTGAAAAGGCTGAAGCACTCAGTCTGTGTTTCCTTACCTTTGCTTTTACTGGTAAGACAGGCAGCTTGCATCACCAACCAGTTAGCTTCCTAGGATTAGGTTTGTGAAGGAGGGGAAAGCAGAGGATGTTGTACACATTGAAGTTTAGCAAGGCCTTTGATATGGCCTATCAGTCTTCTGCTAGCTGTATAGTGTAGCCATATCTTATAGGCCACATTTTTCCTGAGCATGAGCAGAAGTGTTGCCCTGACTGGCTGTGACCTTATTCCCCTTGGTTGGACAAGAAGAACTTGATCTCCAGGTCATTGGACAACTAATATAAACAATATAGTCTGATATATACATCTGTAACTGCGCAAGAAGAAGCAGGCAGACATGTTCTGACTTTCTTAGAGAGCAGACATGTTGTGAGCAGACCCTCTGCCTGGTCAGACACCTGGCCAGAGAGCCTTGTGTCCAGGGTTCTCCAGGCAGTCTGCCTGGGAATCATGGATGCAGAGTCTGCTGGTAGGTATTAGAGCTCTTGCTGCTGCTTAGATGCTTAAGTTCTCTCTGCATAGATATTAGCATTCTTATAGATAAATAAAACTTCTGAACATTTCTTGGAGTCTACCCTCTCGTCATTATGCCTCCTGAGCCAAGTAACACCCAGAAAAACCATAGTATAGCTGGAATATGCAGTGTACAAATGGGTGGAATTTTTATGGAACATCAGGCTCATCAACAGTCTGAAGCCTGGCTGACAGCTAATTGTCAATGGTGTTCTAAAGGGTAAACACAAGGGTCAACACTGTTTAACACTTTTATTAACAACATGAATGATAGGAGTGTATACCTTTAATAATTTCACAGATTATACCAAACTGAGAAAGTGGTTCATACAATATAGGGGAGGGCTGCTGTTAGAGAAGTCACATCAGAAGTTTGGAAATATAAACTTATGGGAAATTCATGAAGTTCAACAAGGTAAAATGCAACATCCTGCACCTTGGAATGAATAACCCCACTCACTAGTGCAGGCAGGGGGGCAGCTGGCAGCAGCTTTTCAAAAAAGGAGAGGGAACTCTTGGTGGACAAAAGTTGAATGTGGTTCGTTAGTGTGTCCTTGCAGCAGAGAAGGCAAATGACATCCTGGTCTGTACAAGCAAGAGTGTAGCATGAGGGAGTGTCTTCTCTGACAGCACTTTGAGATCATATTTGGAGCACTGTTTACACGTTTGTGATCCTTCATACAAAAAGAGACACTGGCACACAGGTCTGAATCAGGTGGACAGTCACCAAGGTGGTTGTAAGGCTGGAGAACATGGAACAGAGGGAGAAGGTCAGGAAATGGGATTCGTTCAGCTTAAAGAAGAGGCAGCTCAGAGGGAGTCTACCACTGTTGACAGCTATCTAATGGAAAAGCATATAGAAGACAGAGCCAGACTTTGCTTAGAGGTGGGCAGGGTTAGGATAACAGTTAGAAAACACATCTTGCAACAAGAAACACTGAAATTAGATGTTAGAAAAAGAAGTTACCACAGGTGTGGTCAGACAATAGAACAGGGTCTCAGAGATGTGGAGGCTCCAATGTTGGAAATATTCAAGAGATTTTGGTCAAGCTGTGAGCAATCTGACTGTAGTGGTTTGAGCCTGGCTAAATGCCAAGGACACTCACACACACAGAGTCACACTCTCCCACTCCCCTCCCTGCAAACGGACAGAGGAGAGGAAAGACTAAAAGGTTTCACAAGTTTGTGATAAGGACCATAAAAAACTCCTTATTAATTATTTCACAGGCAAAACAGGCTCCAACTTAAAATACTAAGGATTTATTATTTTCAAAATCAGAGCTTAAGAGTGAGAAGCCACCCCTCCCTCTTTCAGAGATCTCCCTTCTTCTCCCAGCAGCCTGGGGAAAACAAGAGTGTGGGGGGGTTAAAGTCAGTTGTTGTTTCTGCCACTGTTCAGGGAAGGAGAGTCCTACCCCTGCTTCCTGTGGGGTCTCCTCCACAAAAGACAGTCTATCACGAAACTGCTTTTGTGGTTCCATCCCACGGGCAGCAGCTCTTCCAGTGCTGTTGCCACGTAGGTCACCTTTTCTTCAGGTGTAGCTGCTCCAGTGTAGGTTCTCCATGAAGTCACAGCCTCTTTCCAGCATCCATCTGCTCCAGGGTGGGGTCAGCACCAGTCCTTCACAGTCTGCAGATGGATTTCTGCTCCCTATGATCTCCCATGGGCTGCGGGGCAGACAACCGGCTTCACCATGTTGTGCACCACGGGTTGCAGAGGCCCCGTTCTGGTGCTTAAGGCATCTCCTGCCCCTCCTCTTCCACTGACTTTGACGTTAATCACAAATTCTCACTCTGCTCTTCTCTAAGCACCTATGTTCATCTGCCTGAACCTTCCTCCTTCTTAAATATGTTATCACAGAGGCGTTACCATAACTCCTCATTGGCCTGGCCTTGGCCAGCGGTGAGTCCAGCCTGGAGCTGACTGACATTGGCTCTGCTGGAAATGGAGAAACTTCCAGCAGCTTCTCAAAGAAGCCTCCCCATAGGCCCCCCTGCTAACAAAAAAACCTGGCCACTAAAAACCACCACACTGATCTAAAATGGCCCTGCACTTGAAGGGTTGGGACAGATGATCTCCAGAGGCTACTTCTAGTCTAAATTGCACAATGACTCTACAGTTAGATTTACACACTAAACAAACTCATTCGTCCTATGTAATGTCTGTGACACTGTAAAGGATGACACAGCCTGCTCCTCTCTCCATTTAGTGTGATGATCTGCCCATGCAGTGCTTTCTTGTGTTTTGCCTGGTAGTTCAATTACTGCCACTGTTTTCAACTCTTGGAAAAAATCTTCTACCTGAATAAAAAGGTCAAGAGGCAAATATGCTTTAAGAAAATTATATATATATATATACATACAAATAAATATTAGAAATACCATTTAAAAGCTCAGAGTTGGAGAAGCTTGACTTTGTTACACACTCAGAGACCCACATTAATCAAAGAACTAGAGTAACAATTTTCATTTATATAGGAATGAATTGTCTTGATCAGAATGGATGAAGAGTAATTTATTTGTTGGATAACTTCAAACTTGTTAACATAGAAAGTCTGTTTTCATGTTTTCTGTATGTGAGTATTCTGGAAGAACTGTCTCATCTGACAGCTGTATTTCTGTAGAAGTGAAACCTGTGCAGTAGAAGTGGGCTATTTATGACAGTTTGAATAGGAGAGTGGCATTAGCATTTTGGTTATTATTTTTCCCTTTAAAAGAAAGTTTTTCATGTTACCATTGCATGACTGCAAAAAATATTAATGAAATATACAAGCTTTTAAGATAGAGATCACAAAATAATTACTTCAGTTTTAACAGTGATTTATTTGTAGAGCAGGATATAAAGAAATATTTCCTTTCTAACAGTTCTTTAGTTTAAATGTTCTTGCACATCCAGGTACTATCCAGGTACTTTTCTTGATACTTCAGGTATGCTTTTTTTGTTTCACCTTATTATTTGATGACAATTTGTTGTATATCAATATAGACTTGGAATTCCTTTTCCAATCCCCCAGCGGTAGGAACTGAACAGACAAATCAGAGATATAATAACATATTTTGCTGCTTTCATGCTGTATAACACATGTTGCTAGGAATGAAGAAAAGTACAAAAGAGGGAAGAATTCCTTAATTGTAATAAAACCTTGTATTGCCTCTGTGTGTTTTTTGATCTCTAATCTATGCATAATGGTTTTGGTTAGAACACCCATCCTTTTTTGTTGTCAAACACAAGTACTAAACAAAATATTGTAAAGATTATCAGTTTTACAATTTTATTATTCCTTATTAAAACAGGTGCATGTACAGAGTAATAAGAGATATAATATGAATTATGAAAGGAAATACTCCAATTACTGTGACTATTACAGAAATTGAATATTAAAGAAAACAAGAATGATGTAATCAAATAGAAAGAGAAAAAAGAATAACTTATGATAGGTTAATACTAAGATGATAACAAATTTTGTTTCTTCTGTTTATTTAATGAATGGAACTGATTTCCAGTATTAAGTTAGAATATTATTTTTAATAGTAACGGATTTCGCTATAGACAAGGGTTTCATAATTTATTAATGGGAACATGAGTGCTTAAAGATTAGCCTTCAGTTCCTCTCTACAATATCAGAAAAAACAAGTCTTTTTTATTCCCCTCCTGTGTATGACTTTATATTGGTGACATTTCATTATTATGTTTTTATTCTTTTATTTGCAAACATAAAATAAAAAACTAATTCCACTACCAATTGTCAGTGATAAGTAATGTAATAATGAACAAATGTAAAGGACATCTAAGGAAAACTGAGAAATTTTGCATGGAGGCATAAATTGCATCTCTACATTAAAAAAGAGCACCTAAACCAGCTTGGAGACTTGGTGACTAAGCCACACTGAAAAACTCATGATCTTGTAATAATCTTTTTCCCTTGACACCTTTCTGAGCAAGAAAAACACTATTGTTTCATTTACTGTAAAATAGTGGACAGATTCCAAAGGTGGTCCAGAAAGTATTAAATAGAAATAAATGGGTAGGAAATATTTAAAGTTACATTGAGGTTCTGAGATGGTGAACACAGACACTCACACTAAAAAAAAAAAAAAGTGAAGTAAACAACTACTGGATGCATGATGTGATACAAAAAATTGACCTAAGTTGAATAAACTATTGACAACACATTTATCAATATTGCTTACATTACTGAGCTTCTTTAGATATTCACCCATCACTAGAATAACCTTTTCAGGAGCAGAAAAATGGATACGTCAATATCCTAACATTATCAGACTATCCTAACTACCAATGAACAGTCTTAACATTAACAAACATCAATATATTCTTTTCCTCTGAGTTATGTCTACTCTTTATATAGGAAAACTGTAATGAATAAAGAAATAACTGGTCTTGCATGTTTATTACTTTGTACAGTGGCAGGAACATAGTTTCCTTTACTTTTCTGCTCAATTGCAGGAACCACTAGTCTTACCAATAAAACTGAGGGGAAAGAGGCACATAGTAGTTTTGCCTTTTCCATTTTCTTTTTCATCCAGTTCTGTGTCTCATTCAGCAGTGGATCCACATTTTCTTCTTTTCCTTATGTTTGGAAAATGTCCCCATATCCTTTATGAGCTCCCTGACTCCACTCCCGCCTCTTATTTTGCTCACATCTTGCTACTTTTTTATGTGTTCCAGGAGTTTCTTGTTTCTCCATACAATTCTCCCGGCAACCTAGCTTGCTTTTCTGCACATGGAGATGGACTGTTCTTGAGCTTGGAGGAACTGATTCTTGAAAAAAATCAGTTGGAATTCCCTTATCTCCAGGCCCACATCTTGTAGGGTTCTTCTATGAAGATACCTGAACAGGCCAATGACCTGCTGTCCCAAAGTGTAGAGCTGTGATCCTGCTATTTGCCTTTCTCTTTCCTCTCATGATCCACCTCACAGTTTCTGCTGTCAAACTTGATTCCATCTTCAATCCTCAGCTAGTTCTTCCTTGTTTGTAAGTGCCAGCTCCAGCAGAGTTTCTTCTCTCATTAGCTCCTCAATCACCCGTGTTAGGAAGTTGTCATCAATGTACTCCATAAACTTCTCCATTTGCTTGTGCAGTGCTGTGTTATCACTGCAGCCATGCTGATTGAGAGGCCTCTCTCCTTCAAATCACCCTGCACTCTTTGTTTGCCATCCTGGTTCACCGCTTTCTCAGTGTACTCTTGGCTGTCATTTTCCTCCCCCATTGTCCCTAGCCTTAAGCATTTCTCACCAGACTGGTCAGCCTGTTGGCAAAGATGCTTATACCCTAGTTTATCAGATGGGTGCTGTTTCTTCCCACTGTGATTCTCCAAAATGGTACTACAGTTTTGAAGGCAAAACTGCTGTTGTCCACATCTGGTATGCAATCAGATGTTGACTGCGGGATCATCCAGTCCTCCTAAAGCCTTTTTTCTAAAGCCTTCAAAAACACCTAAGGGAACTGGTCTTGTTTTTCCTGGAGAAAATGAGGCTGAGGGGAGACCTTATCAGGCTCTACAACTACTCAGGAGTAGGTTGGAGTGAAGTGAGTGTTAGTCTTTTCTCCCAGGTAACAAGTGACTAGGAAAAAGGAGGAAATGGCTTCAAGTCACATCAAGAGAGGTGTAGATTTGGTATTAGGGAACATTTGTTCACTGAAAGGATTAGTTAGCATTGAAACAGGCTGTCCAGAAAAGAGATTGAGTTACCATCACTGGAGGTATTTAACAGATGTGTAGATGTGGCTCCTAGGGACATGGTTAGTGGTGGACTTTACAGTGCTGGGTTAAGGGTTGGATTTGATGATCTTAAAGGTCTTTCATAATCTTAATTATTTTATGATTTCCTTTACTATACACATCAAGCAGAAAACCATCTGGATGTTCATGTTCTTGGCTCTTGCACTCAGTTATGTAGTCACACCTAATATGCTTCAGGTATCCCTTGGAAGTATCAGTGCATATGTGGAAGTGCAGCAGTGGATAGGAGTAGAAAGACTAGTCAGCCCCAGGAACTTCTTCCCAAGGTCCTGGATCTGGGTGCTGTAAAGCAGCAAATTTCCCTAGGGTAGAATTAAGCTCAGCAGATGGGAGCTACTACTACTTCTTCCTGCTGCTCAGGCTCAGCCATGTTGGGTGCTTTGTTTGACAGAGCTCCCAGTTCTCATCTATTACAAGGGCAGTGATATACTCTGTAGCTGCAGATTTGCAAGTGGAACAGGAGCTGTCCATCTGATGCCAGAAGTCACAAGCTTGTAGCGTTGGTCATAATGGAAATCTTCATTTCCTATCCAGATATGCACACATTCTGCCTTTGCCTCTGCCAGTTGTGTTTTCAGGCTCTTGTATCTACAGGATTTTGGAGAAGATCCACTGAACTTCTTTCTCAATATCTCTGGTCCTGTCTCCTCCTGCAGCTCCTTTTCTTGGCAGCACAGCCTGTTCAGTCATACACAACTACTGCAGGGAAGGCGCCCACCTTACCTCCTCACTCCTGTACTAGTGAGAGGCCCCAGGCACCCCTGAAGCTCCAAGTCTGTGAAGCTATGTTCTCCATTGGGAGCTCTCCCATAGGGTCTCTATCAGGCCCACAATCCTGTTGATATAGGGGTAGCTTCTCCAGCAACTGCTGGAACTGTGCCTTGTGGCATGTCACCACCACCAGTGAGCCCATGTGTGTTGCCCTCAGCAAAACTCCTGGCTCCCTTCTGCAAGAGTCGCCACCTTTGGTAGGTGCTTCTCCTGGAAACTTTATCCAGAATCAACACTTCTGTGAACCTCTCTCTATCTTCTCATGAAAGGGTGTTTGAGCCTCCCTAATCAAGAGTCTGAACAGATGCTCAGCACACCCCTTGATCAAGAACATCTGACAAGGACTTATTAGAAGCTGTTAGAGCTTGCTGGAAGTCATAAGGTTGGGTAGGTAACCTTTCCTGGCAGTGGTAAGCACCTTGATGTTTCTCGAAGGATTCCCAGGAGGACCCTGATGACCTCAAGATAATGATCTCATGATCCTGAGAGTCCAGAAATGTTTTCACTGAAATGCTTGATGACCATTAACTTGAATCTGCTACTCTACTGCATTAATTGCTTTAGAAAGAATGTCTGCTTGTTGATTTTAGGTATAAGCTGTTGTATGGCCCTCTGAATTGAAACCAGTTTATACCAACTCATTTTCTACATTTCAGGGCACTAAAAATGTGAGCAGTGGGCTGGAAGGGAAGGGGAGAAAATAGCCAAAACGTACAATACTTGAATTATTTTGGCTACATCTATACTAGTAAATGTGTCTGGAACTGCTCTTTGGCATTGAACACAGCTGGCACCAAATAGTTCATGGCCAAACTGATAAACTCTTTTTCCCTCCGAAACAGGACAGCTACATCCAGATTGAGAATGGTCCTTGGTGTATGCTAACTCCGACACTGTGCCTTGAAATTATTTCGGAGACCACTGTTTGGCCTAGCTCAAAACTGTTGAAGGGACTGTTATAACAGTTTAACAGTGTTCACTATCAAGTTCCAATGTGCATGAATATTCTCCAACACTATTTCTGTTAAATGTCTTCTGCACATTGTTCTCTTATGGTCAAAATCTCCAGATTGTGACTAATTGTCACAAGTTTACAGGTCTGAACAGCTCTTGAATACTATAATTTCTCAGATGAGTTAAAACAGGGTGGTGTAGTTGGATTTGAATGCCTCATGCACATCCAGTGAATAAAATTTCTAATGTTTCCTGATGTCAATAAGTTCTAAGTCAAGTTTTCATAACACAAGAAGATAAAAAATGAGAGGGAAAACTTACAGTATTTATAAAGTACTATAAGACAATATGGATGAGAAGCACGTGGCAATGTGCTTCTGGGTAACTTTTCTCAAGCAAAGATACACTCTTAGGACCTTGTTCTCATTTGCTGTAGGATTACTGGAAGAATCAAAAGAAGTCGTAGTCCTCCTTTGCTGTCAGCAAATGCATCATGACTGTGAGAAAAAGGCTGCCCCCCCTCCCCTGCAAACTAGCAACAGTTCTAATTAGCTAGTGCAACCCTTATACGGAAGTTCCATACCATTGCACTTTTTTGCTAATGTTTTTATATATAGGTTTGAAATTTTAATTTATTCACTGCCATTAAGAGGAAAACAAAGTTATAATATAGCATCATGGAATGGCTTGGTTGGAAAGAGATCTTCAAGGTCATCTAGTTCCACCCCTCATGCTGTGGGTGGGGACATCTTTCACTAGACTAAGTTGCTCAGAGTTCTATCCAAACTGGCCTAGGGATGGGGCATCCACAACTTCTCTGGACAACACTGGAAGATCTTTATGGACTATTTAGAATCGAGAAATAAAATTCAGCCAGTGTCAGAGCCTTAAATAATTAAAATTGTATAATACAGCAATTATGCTATGATATGAACTAAGTTTAGTGTAGAGTACTTCCTGTTGTAATCAAAGATTTCTTACAAACTCACGTTGAAAACTTCATATCAAGAATGACAATGGCTGCCTTTCTGTGAACCTACTAAATAAAAGCTAAATGAAAATATGAAAATCTGTGACACATAAGTAGAATTATCATCTACTTGGCTGAAGAATAGAGGTAGTTAAGTTATAACTTAAAAGTGAAATCTTGGAACTGGTGAAGCTATTGACAAAAATTCCTCTGTTGTCAGTAGGTCCAGAATGTCACCCTGTATAGATGCTGGAGATCAATAAGAAACAACTCTTAGTTCAATGGCTGAAAAATCCATTTGGATCATCACTCTTTAAGAAAATATATAGTTACCAAAAAAATGCCATTATTAGTGCAAAAAAAAGTAAAATTGACATAAATTACAAGATGGGGCTCACCTGCTTTTCTGCTCAAACATATTTTCTCACCTATAAATTAAATTAAATGTAGACATTTTTACATCATGCGCATTTTTGGTGGAAAGTTCTATTTTTGACTTAAAAACAGATAGGGTGCTAGATCTGATTAGTTCAGTTTGCCTAGTACAAGAATTATATGAACATAGTAACTAATGTTTTATAAAAACGGATTCTTAAGGGAAAAAGAAATTGATTTTTTTAACAACGAGAATAGTAGTCTATGTATTGTCTGCCAAAAATTCTGCTTGTTACTTGTGAATATTGACACACATATTTCCCATTAAAATATTATTCTAATAATCACAAAGTTTAGTTCTCTCCACTGGGAGGAGTGGAGGGAAATGCATATACAACATAGGCCATGCTAACACTTCTATGGGGGAGTGCTTTAGGTAATGCATAATAATTTTATTTTTTTTTTGTAATGCAAAATATGCAGTTCTCCCAGATATGCCATTCATTAATACTTCTGAAAAAACTATTCCGCAAAAGAAGTTAATTCAGAGCTGAAATTAACTACAGAATTTGTACATCAGAAAAAAACCCTGGATTTCAAAGTCAAGAGAGTTCCATTGCAAAACCAACAAATAATATCTTACATTTACCCTCAATTACAGCACTAGGTGACACCATCAGTTCATCTCCAGCAGGCACATATATACAAATGAGAACACCAATCACCTCTTAATCAGATAGTGGGTCCTAAAAAGATATGACAAAATCTTTACAGAGAAGTCCTATTAAATTTAATAGAATGAAGCCAACAGTAGGTTGCATGCAATTCTAGTGAAAGGTCAGAATCTGCTCTCATTTAAATTAACAGAAAAAGTATTCTGTACCTCAGAATGTGTTTGAAAAGGCCATAGAATTTCATGAAGAATCATAACAAATGCTCAACCTTTTAAGTATCTTACAGACCTTGATAATTCTGAAAATATTGTACTCATTCATGAAACAGTTAAAATTTGGAGAAAATATTGTTTTTTTTAATTAAATTTTAGAGGATTTTTTCAAAAGTCATAACATTGCCAGGCTTAATTTCCTAATAGGTCACTGCTTTTACAAATGCATTAGAGTTGAAAAAACAAAAAACAAAATTTCCTTAGGTTGTAATAAGTTTTATCTTCAAGATATGTTCAAGAAATTTTTTTTTTCACTTTTTAGTTATTTGTTTTCTTAAAGAAACTAAATAAAGATAGTAAACACACTTTCACTGTCAGACAATTCAGGACTAAAAATACAAAGAATCCTGACTTAACTGCTTAGTTTCTCTTTTATCGTTGAATGTAGATGATAGAGGATATATTTTTAGGCATATGAAATCTTAAAATGAATAAACAGAAGTGAAAGAAATGCCATGATTTTGCTTATACCAGTGGTACAACTAGAGATATCAATCTCAACTTTTTATTCCCATTAATGTTTTCTCTACACATTGAGAAAATTATAACTTAGTACTTTCTTTCCTATGAACGTTTTTTTTGTACAGGATAATCTACATTAATATATTACACAGGAGATTATCATATCATTAATTTACCAAACTGTAGAAGAAGTTTCTTATTTAATGAGGACAAATGTGCCTGGCTGTAACGTGGAATCAAAGCTGAGGGCATTTCTGCAAAGTTAAGCCTCATGATTCTAAATCAGTTAGGCGGTATAAGTGACGTATGCAATGCTGATGAACTTAAACACTGAAAGAGGTGACTTCACCACATGTTTTTCTTTTTTTTAAAGGCAAGACAAACAGACACCTTAATGCAAAACATCAGGCCACACTGTAATGATAACAAGTTTTAGCCTCAGTAGAACCACTTGTCTTCTCTAAAATATCTTGTTAACCAAGACCAAACATAAAACCAAAAAACTAAATTAGATACAATGACAGAGTAAGTGAAAATTGAAGGAAATAAACCAGTCTTCTCTAGTTAAATGTATTTTAAAATTTGTTAAAATTAAAGTTGGGAACTGGGGCTACTTTTAGAAGAGAAAGTTTTCATTCCATATTGAGTGTTATAGTGCAGGAAGGGGCGGATGCACCATGAGGGAGGAGGCCAAGAGCTGAGGGTGACCCCACATAATATTTTTTTCAAAATGGATCAGGGCTGCTGAGGTGAGACTTCTCCCTTTCTTTAGTGCACCAGCATTAGACTGAAAGAGCATTTAAGGATTGCAGGGCTCTATACGAGTCTGTTGATTTTGGCACAGCACTCCAGTGAAAAAGTACATTCAAATAAGTGAAACAAAAAATTGAAGTAAGCAAACTCTGCTGTAGTTGTTTGTAACCTCGCAGATACTCACGGCAATAACGACTGTTACAGTTTGATACTTCTCTTGCTGATAGTAGTTTGATACCAGAGACTCCAGTGATTTCAGATTAACATTTGTGTGGGTGGAACAATAATCATGCTTTTGGCATTCACAAAGCTCTTTACTTCTGCTCCACTTTCAGCCAATCACAAGAGCACCTCTGCAGGGTAAGATATGGACTACTCCTCTGATTTAAGGAGAGAAAGGGGAACCAAAATACAAAAAGCAGCGATTAGCAGGTGTGTCTGCCTGTTTACCTCATTCTCTCATGCTGGGGCCAGATTTTGTGAAAAATCATGCTGCTGTGCTTTAAGGTCTGGTGATTTCATCAGCTGCACTGCTGCAGGAAACAGTTGAGCTGAACTCGAGTCTCAGCAGATAAGGTATCCTTTTCAGTCTATCTTTCATTTAACTCCCAGGAACTCCACTGCACCCTGATGCACGATTGTTCAGTATATCACGATATCATGAGTACCTCCAGAATACTCATGTTTAAGCTGCCCCTGGTGCACTTTCTGTGTGTCTTTGGCTGCAGGATTCTGGATGTAGTACAGTTTTAACAAAGTTAGGTTTTTATAGTTTGCTTAGTCCAAACACAGTCCAAAGCTGGGGATCAAAAGAGGCTTATGTAGATGTTCTGAGACAGCAGCTGCTAAATCATCTTTTTCAACTGGATCCATTAGATGAGTGTTATTTGATTATACCTATTATTCTTACTCTCTAGTTCATGATGGTCACCAGTTTCCTTCCAATTTACTTTAGCTGTAAATACAAAACAGGAGAAAGAAAACAATTTCTCCTTTGTGACACACAGTGAATTTGGCCTTGTATGTAAAGTATGTTTTAAACTCAATTCCCTTAGAAGCTAGCAATTAGCAGATGTCAATGCCCAGTCTGCAAGTGGAAGCCAAGACAAAGACTAGAGACCTTCACACCAACAATCTAGATATTAAATAGGAAAAAAATATTTTCCAACCATAATACCTCTCTTTGTTTCCTAATGTGGTTGTAGCAATGAGGATTCAACTGGAACAGCTGTGCAGAAAAAACAGATTTTTATCAATTTGGCATCTGTCTAGGAAAAATACAACACTGAGACTTAAGAGTACAGCAAGATGGGCAGCTTTACAGCACTAGCTCTGCAACAAATGACACTTAAAAAAGATGTGCTTTGTGTTATGAGTTTGCAGGAAAAATGTTGAATTTCATCATGGGATTAATTTCATGCTCTTTGCTGAAGGAACACTTTTCTCTCAGAGAAGGGAGCCAAAACCTGAACATCACTGGGCTGTGCACTGCATGATTCCTTAGAAGCTGTGAGGCCCTTAAGGATTTAGTCTAACAGTTTATGGATTCTCATAGTGGCTGATGCCATTAAAATCACTGAATTGCTGAATTGCTCAGATTGCAAAGGACTTTGGGAGGTCTGTAATCCAAAGTTATGCTCAAAGCAGGGTCCACACTGAATTCCAGCCAGATACCTGGCTGTATGGTTGGATTTTGAAACCTGCGATCTCTCAGGCAACCATTTTCAGTTATTACCCTCATAATTTTTCTTCTTATATTCAGTCAAAATCTCTCCCATGTACATTTATGACCATTGTTTCATATTTCAGCTGTGAACCTTAGCAAAGAGGTCTTGCTTCAGTAAGCTTCTTCTCAGCAACACTCTCATAGCTACTGGGAAGCTCCTGCTAGGTTCCCAGCACTGATCCTTTTTCAGGCAGAATAAGCCCCATTCCCCCAGCCCTTCCTCACAGAGTAACAGGGATCCAGCCCCAAATATCTCAGTGGCCCTCTGTTCAACCTGCTCCATATCAATATCTCGATCAATAGCTTCCCTGTATTGGGGCCCTAAAACTGGATGCGATGTTGATGTGATCTAAAAATCACAGAGTAAAGCAGAATAATTATTCCTCTCAGGTACTCACTATGCTGTTCTTAATTTTGCAAGAATGTTTTTGGCATTTACTGCTGTCAGAGCTACATTGTTCCCAATCATTTTCTACTCCTTCAGGAGCCCTGAAATGGCCAAAGAGGACTTGCTCCACGGTTTTCCTGTGAATGAAATCTGTCTAGTGATAATTAAATAAGTTCTGCAATACAGTGTGGAGCAAAATGAAGGTTAAAATTAGTGTAGATAATGGAAACAGTCCTTCTTCCTTTCTGCAGCCTCACGCATCTAGACAATACTTCGTAAGTATCCTAAATCTTGCTTTCCTTGAGGATTTGCAGCTAACGGCTGCAAAGTTTAACTCAACACTAGCGCTTTCATCCTTTTTATAAAGATCAGGATTCCTTCATTTTGTCAGACGTGGATTTTCAGCTTAGGACTCTCCTATGCCTTGGAGTATTTACATTTGTCTTTTAGGAAGAACATTAATGTTTTTCCTTTAAAAAAGAGCCAGGGAGGAAGGTTTTTTCTTTTTTTAACAAATTAATAGAAAATTAGCATGTCAGAAGATTTGTATTAATTTCTAATCTGTATCTTCATGGAGTACCAAGTTTTCTAATCTTTAGGATATTAGATAAGGCAAGAATGAAGTAAAGCCTCTGCAACATATAATACAGATTTCTAAGACATGAGAAAGAAAATTCTGGGCTCATCTGTCTAGCAGTCTCCTTCAGTTCCTGTGCCCACAGTATGAATATTCAACATTTTATAACGGCAAATATTACTTAAGCAAATATGACCCAACACTTTTGAAAATGCTGCCTTTAATATTCACGGTGATTTCTCATGCAGGAGCTTTTCCAGACCATTAATTACTCCTGTCAATAATTACTGTTCTTCTATGTTTCCAAAGTCTCTTTTGAGATGATGCCCATGCACATGTTCTGCATGTGTAAAGAAAAAAATTTATTGAATATATATTCTGAATTATGTATTTTAAGGTGAGAAAAAAATGTTTAGCTACACATTAATCAGGACCACACATCTGTGTAAAAATGCAATGTTTAAAAACACATTTAATTTTGAGAAAAAAGTCACAAAAATTGCTATTTTTAGTTAGACAAAATAGTAATATTAATTGTGATTAATCATAAAATAATAATTCAAAGTGTTACATTTACACCTCAGATAAGTTTTCAGTTAGTTGTAATATGAATTTCTATTTGCTTATCATAGTTGTGAAATAGCTCCTCCAAAATATTGCATTGTTTAATGCTTATTTTTACCTCCCCAGGGAGAAAGAAGAGTGACTGAAAGAGCATTATCATTGTTTAGTAATGTTTTATCACAATTTTGCAAAAATCTTTCTTACTTGTAAAGAAATCTTTCAAGAAATCTTTCCCAATCTGGCTGTTCTTGTCCTGGAGTTCATATATCTGTATTCCAACAATGTTTCTACCAACTTACCCCTAAAACATGCAAGCACTGCTTCAAATCCACCTCAGTTCAATGTAATCATCAAGTGCAAGTAATTTTTAGAGAGAGTAAACGATAAGAAACACATGTTTAATTGTTTGACTGAATGGTGACTGCAAGGGCAGGAAAAAGTATATATCTGTATATATAATATTTTTATGTATGTTATATATATATATAAAAATATTTATATACAGCATATAATTGTGTATTTTTTTCCACGAACCAACAAAATCTGTAGCTTTTGTCTTACTTCTAGATTGGATAAGACTGAGAAATAAGAACTGCCAGCAAGGGCACAAGTCAAGGCAAACTTCTTTCCTTCTTGATTCAGGAAGTGACCTATTGTTTTTTCCTTGACTTTAGTTAAAATTTCATTTCAACATCCAAACATTTTTTAAAATTCTTAAAATTATAGTTTGAGTGTAAAAGGTTAATAAGTTTGCCCATAGAGGTTGTGGAACCTTCTCCCATGGATATATTCTGATCTAATGTCAAAGGTATCCTTGCTCTGAGTTGGAGATTAGACATGACTCTCTGCTTTCCCATGGGTCAAGGTTCCACACAACCATTCAAATGAAGTTGATAAAAACCTATAAACTGATTTCAAAAAGATTTGAGTTGTGCAACAGAAGGCAGGATAAAATCTTACTTTGAGTGGAAAGACCATACAAAATATGATGTACCCACACGGTACACCCATGTACTGTGGTGGTTGACATTTGGGGAAGGAGGGGTGAAGAATACAGTTTATTTCATCTCACATAAATATGAACTTGTTGAGTTTTAGAAATTGGTTTTCTGTTACCAACATTAATTTTCATTTTGCCTGATGCCTCTGTTTTCCACCTTCGTATCTTCTGCCTTCTACTATATGGAAGAGTAAAGAAATCTTTTTTTTTGTCCTGATAACATGTAGATCTGGGTTTGTCTAAAATTTGGCTTTGCAGTCAGTGGCTCTGAAGACATTGTCTCATTGGTATTGAATTGACAATTCAATCAGAAATAGAACAGAGGTGTGCTTGATGGGAGGGATAACAGTAGATATAGAATATGGAGACCTAGAAATGTGTAATTTGCAAGCTGGATACAGCTTTGGAATATTTGCAAGCATTTTAGCCATTTTATCATATATATTCAATTTTTTTTTCCTCTCGTTAATGCTAGCAGCAGCTTTCTGGTATTTCACTTTATGCAACAAAAGAGTTGTGCTATGTGCTATTGGCAGGGTACTACCTGTGGCAATTAATTTAGACTGTCTAGTGATTTATGAGTGTTGTCTCTTTGTTCACAGAGTCATGATGTACTTGAAAATTTTAATTTATTACATCAAATAGTCTAGATAGTTTTAATTCAGCAAGAATATAATATTTGAAGTAGATCTGAATTCTGAATAAGTTTAGAAGTTCTCTGAAAAGTGTATTAAATAAAAGATACAAGAAAAAAGTCATGGCAATGTAGTCCAAGAAGCAAGATCTTGCAAGAATACTCCAGGATCAGATTTCACAAAACGATCTTTCATTCCCGTATAGAACAACGGAAAAAAGATACATCAGCAATATTGTAATCATGCATCAGAAAGCATTGTCCTTCTCTGATAATGTTACTAAATGTGACTTTCTATCTGGTATCAAGGCGACACTAAAAATATGTAAATGAATGTACTTGGAAAAGTGCATGGACAAAGCATTTTTCTAGAAATTATTTTTCACTAACACAATTATGTTTTCAAATGACCAAGGAAAAAAAATTTTTTGGTTTGAAATATGTTTAAAAATAGCTATGCACTTATTTAAAAAACTATTGCTCATAGAAATCCATTGGGCTTGCTGAAACTGGGGCTCTATATTTTAACATGCGTTTTCCTCTAAAATCCTCATCTAGACCTGTATCCGGAACCACAAAAGTAACAAATCATATCCATCAACTGTGTTACTGAAATCTCCATTACTGAACTCCCTATGTTATGGATTTGAGCCAAATAGAATATACCTTCTATACACTGATGGATTTCCTCTTAAATGCAGTTTTAGATCCTATTTTAAAAATAAATACAATCAGCTGAAGTGCCATCATCTTCATATCTATTCTCTCATCCCTCCTGTCTAATAGGAGGTGAGAGTGATTTCAGAGATCTTGATTAAAGCTAAAATTCTCTATTGTCTCTAAGAAAATTCTAGTCTTGTTTGCCTATATTAATATGAATGAACCACTGAACTGAAAGGGGTTTTTTTTAATGTGCAGGAAAGGAGACATCCTCATGTGTTCTGTGAAAATGGCCACTGTGTAGAAAGCAGAAAGTTCAATGTTTTCTCTACATGAAGGGGTTCAGATTATAAACTCTCACCTTATATGGAAAAGCCTCTTCACAGTAAAGTCATGTCACTGCACAAATTACAGATTCAGTGACCTGTGAAAGGAAACCATAATAGGAAGAATGTTAGGCCTGCCACTTAGACATTACACCTGAGCAGAAGGAGAAGGGGAGAAGAGAAAAACCCTCTTGGACTGTAGATTCCCAAGGGCTCAAGGATTATCTAATCAAACTATTTCTGTCTGTTCATCATGAACAGTGACAAAAATTCAGCAAATAGAAAATCAAGATGAGAAACTGAAGCCAAATACTGAAATGTCTATTTTCTGGGAAATTTTATAATTTTCTGAGTTCGTAGTTTTCTTGAAGAAACACAATAGATAGAAACATGACAAGTATATTCAAAAATCTATTTATGAAATGGATTTTATGGGTTTTTTTTATCACTTCTGACTTTATTTTCCAGATGACTTTTTCTAAACGAACCTTGAAAAAGAGAAAATATAACTTCCCTCCTGTGTCAGGGAAATGAGTTTAATCGAACTCTCAAGAAAAACATGGAACAGTATGTTAAAATTTGGGCTATATTATCTCACCTTTCTCCAATACTTCATGTTATCTGTTACAGATTTGTGCAGGGAAGATAACGCAAATGTTTTTCCAGATCCTACTTTGGCTATCTGCAGAAGGCGACAAGGAATCTATTATACTCCCTGAATGTCTATGGAACAGGTTTTTTTTAATTGGTCATTTTTACATTGGTTATTTTTCTCTTATTAGTTTCTTTTTTTTTTTCTTCAGTTTTCACCTTTTTTCATTCAAGATCTTTGGGAGGTCTTCTATTACATGCAGGAGACTGAAACTCTGGTTTCTAGCTACTCCACCTAAATAAATATTTATGAAACTCTGGTTTATAGGTACTCCACTTAAGTAAATATTTATGAATTATATATAGCTGAGAAATCCTCCTAGTGCAATATGTTATTTTGTAATGATGGACACTGTAAATCAACATCATTGATCACTGATGTGATTCTCTTATGCCTAGTTTTAGAGTGAGTTTTGGTGATCAATATAGTTGAAAGCAACTGCATTGCAGAGTAAATCTAGACTTTAAAGCAGAAAACAATGCTATAGCAACATATTCACTATTAGTGAAATGCTAGTACATACAGCATATGGGAGATACAGTGCAGCTGCTTTGCAGTTTGACTGAACTCCCAAGTAATAAATTGTTTTCAAAATTCCAGTCTCTGTTTTGTATCCATATGGTTATTATGATTTTTCTCTGAAAGCCATAATGTTGTGATGCCATTAAATTCATTTTTATTTTAAAATCAACAAGATTAACATTTAATGAGGAATATTTGTGAAAATATCCTTCAATAATTCGTCATGCAGTCATAGGGTATGCATAACATTTGCACATAATTTGTGTAAATAGTGCTTTATTTTTTTGCTTTTGTAGGCAAGGAACAATATTGGGACATAACAACTCAGAAATCTGGAAGAAGTGTACTAATATTTACAGGCAAATAAAGGAAAAATATCCTGTTATCTGAGAACACTTTAGGCCTTATTCCTTACATGCCCATCTATTACTCTTTTATTTGGGGACCAATGATTTGTTTCAAAAGTCATTCGAAGCTTTCAAGGAGCAATAGGGAAATCTCCCAACAGTCTTATGAAACACGGATATGAAGAACTGGGATTTTACTCAGTGTCTCTAAGTGTGATTTTCCTATAAGCAAGGTTGAACTTTCTCATGTTTCTCAAAAGTAGAAAGCATAAAAATGCAGGTTAATATGTAAATTTGCTCTAGGTTTTATAGATGTTTCTTTGTCAGAGAACAGATAATTTGAATATGATGTATTACCTATCTAAAATTTGTATGGACTAGTATTGTATTTGAATTAGATATTTAAATTTTATTGACTAGGCAAGCATGAAGGAACAATCTGGTTCATGGTAATTCCTCAAAGTGTACTGAATACACCATCTCCATTTTGATGATTGGTATTTAAAACATGCAGCTATGTGGGCTCCTCAGCTGGACAAGAGTTTACAGTGAGAGCGGATGACACTCAGCTAACATGTTGGCTACCTGGAGATTGGCTCCAGGCATGATGCTGGTCTGTGTGCTGTAATCCAGGCAATCCCCATTTCTCTTAAACAAAGTGGACAGGAAAAACATGACAGGAGCCAAATGCAAAATCTGTGGTGGCTAAAGGGCAAAGAAAATGTCAGAATGGCTACTGGCAAAGGCAAGATTACAGTTTTTGAAGAGGAAGTTTAGACTATCTAGATCATTCCCAAGTTTATAATCTGCATCAATCTGCAATCAATCATGGACTAATTTTTGGATACCTACCTTATCAAATTTAGCGGGATTTGAAGTTCTGTACTCTTTTAAAATAAAACTGAAGGACTGAGCTGTATGTGTATCTTTCATCTTTTCAATGTTTAGTTCTTACTATACCAGAATTAAGTTTCCTGTGTCTCAAGATAATGAAGTGAACATTTCTCACCACAAAAAGTGCCCTTAGCTTAGTGTTCAAGAAATGAGTGTGTAGGAAGTATAGAGATGGAAGCATTCACAAGCCCATCTGCTGAGACACCTATTGTGCAAAACACAAGTCAAGAATTAGTAATTTAGAAAAAAGGATTTAAAAAACTAGATAATAAATGAAGTATTTAGGAGGAAGAAGATTCTTGGATTTGAGTCCAGAAAAAGTGGTATCTTTTAAGCACTTTTTTTTCTTCATTGAGACGTGGAGAGCTTCTGTCTGTAATATTTGTGTGTGAAACAAAACCCCCAAGACTTCTAGTAGAATTCAATAAGAGACAGAATCCACAGAAGACATAATTTTGAGATAAAACTCTCTAGCTGACATCTCCTTTACAGATACTTAATCAGATGGTTTTCTTGAGATAGTTTTTTCTTGGTATATGGTATACTAAACCAACAGATTTACAGTGATGAAGTATGGAGAAACAGTATGATAAGCCCCAGATTTACAATGTGATGAGACTTCACATGGTATTTTATTAGCCTTTTTTTTTTTTTTAATCTGTATTGCCTACAAACACTAGAATAGTCACACCATTTGATCCAGTGCTATGTGTGTTACACAATCTGGAAAGAGGCAAATAGATCTTTTCACTTGTAAGTCCAAGAGAGCAGACCTATGTAGTAAGTTTATTGAACATTTTTCCTGACCTGCTATTTCTGACAACATACACAAAATAGGAAAATGTCCTACTTCTAAACCACTAACCTCAAAAATGATTTTTTTTTGTTTTGTTTCCTATTTTAATGATTTACTAAGTGTCATGATTAGGTTCAAACTTGCTTTTGGATCATTTACCAATGCAAAGTCAAAAACTTTTTCTCAAGTTCCTTATGGCTTCAAGAATATCTATTGACGGCAGCTATAAGTGTCCTCATGTTGTGGTTTTAAGTAGCCAGAGTTTTTTATCAGCTGGGGGGGCTATGAGAGAGGCTTCCTTAAGAAGCTGCTGGAATTTTCTTAGCTCCAAGCTAGCCAAGGTCAGCTGGTAATGCCTCTGTGGTACCATATTTAAGAAGAAGAAGAGGGAAAAAAAAGGCAAGGCAGAACATCATGGCCACTTAAGGGAGAGGGGAGTGAGAAGTTTGATTAACACAAATGTTGGTGAGAAGGAGAAAGAGAAGATGCCTTAAACACTGGAATAGGGCCCCAGTAACCTGTGGGGAACCATAGGGAGCAAAGATTCGCCTGCAAACCCATGGAAGACTGGAAGATTTCATGCTGGAGCAGATCAGTGCTGGAAAAAGAGAGGCTGTGATCCTGTTTGATGTCTGTGTCTGTTTGATGTTTGATGTCTGTGTCTGAAGTGGAGGCCTGATGGAGTCCTGTAGGCCGTGGGAAGAAGAAACCCATGCTGGAGCAGCAGAGCAGCATTTCTTGGGAGGACTGGTGGCCCATGGAGACCTGTGCTGAAGCAGCCAAGCAACCAGCACCTGAAGGACTGCACCCTTGGTAATGTGACTTATGTGACAACATACCTTGAAAAAGCTGCTGTCCATAAAGGATAATAAACACACGAAGCAGTTTGTAACAGACTGTTCTCAGGAGCAAACCCCCATGGGAAAAGCATGGGTTTGGACTTCTTGTTTTTCTTTGAATCAGTGGCGGGAACAACATCTGACCGTAACCCCTCAACTCTTGTCTTCCCGGGCCGCTGGGGAAGGAGGGAGATCTTTGAAAGAGGGTGGGGTGGGGAGAGAAAGGTGTCTGTCACATCTATCGAACTTCTCACTCTTAAACTCTTAAGCTCTGATTTTAGTAGTAGTGAATTCTTGATATTCTAAGTTAGAGCTTGTTTTGCTTGTGAAATATTTAATAAAGAGTTGCTTATAATCCTTATCACAAAAGTTTAATTTTTTTTTCCCTTCTCTCAAAAACGTTAGCTGTGTATGTGAGTCTTTGGCATTTAGCCAGAGTCAAACCATAACACCTCACCACAGCTTAAAGCTAAGCCCAGAGTATTTATTGTCCAAAGTACTTATTACCACTACAACAAGCCTGTCATTTTCTGAAAGGACATGATTTTTCCCAACAGTCCATTACAGGAAAAAAACCTGAAAACTTATTCTACTCAGAGTGTGGTAAGGAAGTGGAACAGGCTGCCTAGAGAAGTTGTGGATGTCCTATCCCTGGAAGTGTTAAAGGCCGGGTGGAATGGGGCCCTAAGCAACCTGATCTAGTGGGTTGCATCCCTGCCCATGGTGGGGAAAAAGGGGAAAGGTTGGAACTAGATGATCTTTAAGTTCCTTTCCAACCCCAAATGTTCTATGACTCTATGATAAAATGAGATATTTTCTTTCCATTAATCCTGGAGGACAAACTGAAAGAGACACTGACAACGAAGTTTGATTTTTTGCACAGAACCGTTATCATTGCCTTATGTCAGCTGACAAGCGTGGTTAGAAAAGAAGCAAGGGATGTCAGAAGTGGAACAGGTTTACCAAAAAGCCAACTATCATAAAATTCTCCAAGTCTGAAACAGCAGTAAGACCAGGTTTCTGCCAAATGTAAAGATGTTGGCCAACTGCAGCTGGCACATGATGTTCATGCTGAAAGTCTTGACTCTCTTTATGTATATTTGAGAATCCCTAAGGCTTATGGGTCCTTACTGTCAGTATATGTACTATCTGATGCTTCCAGATATTACACTTAGATTTTGCCTTGGACCAGGTGGCTCCTGATGAACTGGTTAAATTCTTAACAGAATTCACAAAGAAACAGGACAGATTGTTTAAGAAATCTGAGTTTAGGGAAATGCTGATACCTTCACAACATGAGGCTATCTCCCATGACTGCTTTTAAAACCTGACCTCTCAATAGCTTGTCCTTATCTAAAGTAACCTAAATCCCATTGCAATGTGCCTATCGGAAGAAATCTATTTCTTCTTCTTCTTTCAGATCTTTTGGTAATGCAAATATCAAATTAGTTGATAGGTTAAGGACATGTGTGCAGGTGTGTGCAGACATAACCCTTCCTGTGGTACCACTGAGAAAACATTGATTTTATAGGGTTTAACAATCCTTGTTCTTCAAGTGAAGAACCAAGTGGTTTTCAATAGACAGGGAATCTAGGCAAGTTTTAAATGATTCTTACAAGTGAGAGTATTTTGGACCTGATGGAAATACATGTGCAAAGAAGGCTTAAAAGGCAAGGAAGAATCTGTGAGTGCTTAAATTTGGAATCTTACCATATACAAGTGTGCCCATAATGAGGGTGAAATGAATTTTGTGGGTGAAGGGGAGATACAGGTGAGCATCCATGCATCATTCTTATCTCTAATTCTTATTCTACTCATTATGTGACATCTGGGTGGAGTGCAAGGAATCACTTTGATGGTTATGGTGTGCTTCAAAGGAGAAAAATAGGTCTTTGCCTCCTTGAGTGTCATGTGCTGTGGCAGTAGGTCAGTACCAATTTCTAAACTATGTTTTTCACCTTAGAAAACAACTTAGGGTTATAAAAGTTGTGGAGTCTTGTCTTCTTTATTTCTAAGCCTATTTAATTTTCTGAAAAACTCAGGAAATGAAGAAAGAAATGCATTATTTGTGATGAAATGCACCCAGATATTCCATGAGTCCATGGCTTTGATTTAAGTATGGATTATTTATACCCATTGTCCTCATGCATAGTTACACATGAAGTCAGATATATGAATAAAATACCATACAAATTTACTTATTTTCTATTAAAATATTTAATCTCTCCTAACTCATTAGTTTAAGGCTTTATTCTTCAATTAATTTTATTTATATTCTGCATCTGCACTACTTTGTTTTTTTCCTTCCTCTCCACTGATTTGCCACAAGGCTGGCTGAAACTATAAATGCATTTCAGCATGTGCCCAAAACACATGAAAGTCAGACTCTTGACTTTATGTGGGGCTGTCGCATCTGAAAATAGGAAAGCTGTGAAAGAACTGCTCGCCTTATACTTGTAGCATAACAACATTTTTGTAAGAATCACCCTCCACACGTGTGCTATTGACTTTAATTAATCTCTAGTGTTTGTCCTGAGACTTGTAATAAAGGAGTGCATAAGTTTAGCCTAATTTGTTTAAATCCATTAAACCACTTTTGTGATGATGTATTTTTCCATAGACTTTGTAAAAGTCAACTTTCTATGACATCAATTCCTGCATTTACCTTTGATAAATGATTTTTCGTGGTATATACACTGTATCTTTGATTGACATGGGATCTTTGGTACATGTTACCCATATTGTAATTTCTGACATTACTCATATTTTGCACCTTAGAATGAACATAATAGACAAAAATAGAAGGTAAAATACAGCAGATTTGCACCAAGGTCATTCTTATTGCAGTTCTTAAAGAAATAGGGAAGAAAAAATGCTAAATTTAATTTGTATTTATGATGCACAAATACAGTGCAAACAGTCACACTCATAAAACCTAAGGGTAAGATTAACACTGTCTCTGCTTCCTGTCATCTGCCCTAAACCTACTTCAGCACTGAACATAAATATTGAGTGAGGTAGTAAAATTTACGCAACCTGGTCCAGTAGCTTTCCTTATTCTTCCTCCAAATCCCTCCTGAGTACTATCTACTTGTCACAACTTTAAAAAGTGGGGTATTCTTTTGTCTTGAGAGGTAACAACTCAAGTCTATAATACAAGCTAAAGATTTTGCCTATTTTGCAATATGTCTTGATGCTAGACTTTGATAGAATTCTTTTGCACCTTAGCAGTCCAAGTTGGAAATGTTTTAATATTAGAGAAATTTGAGTGGGGCTACTCATTTCAAGTTGCAAAATAAATATTGGAAGTGGAAGACTGAGTGTTTAGTTGCAGACCAAAACTATTGGCAGATGGTCATATAAATCTATGCTCCTTGCAGTGATAAGAAAACTGATATTTGTAAGAGTAAGCTCTCTGCTCATGCAGCACAGCAGATGTCTGTTCTCTCCTGCTCCCTCACCAACAGTTCTGTGCACCAGCTGTTCACAAAGAGGTCCTGATGAAGCACTGAAGTGAGGGCAGAGCTGATTCCCATGTACACCCGTCTTCAGAAAAAATCAAGTCTATAATACAGGTTTTAAATGCGCCAAATGCACTATATTACAGCTACACAATATTTCTTAAATTTAAATGATGTGAACAATTTCTTTTTATTATTTATAGCAAACTGCCTTAAATAAGAAGATTCATAAGAAGATTAGAATAAATCTGGAGTATGACATTTCACTTAGATATGAAATATGCAGATCACTTGTTTTTGTGTTTGCTTTTTGACAAGTACATTCTATAAAAATTTTCTTAATGAAATATAGGGGATTTCAGTTTAAGAACAGGTATGCTTTTTTTCCTTCAGGGTTTACTGTAATTTTTTTTTCTGTGAAATTTACATTTCTATTTCATTCTTCTGTGCTGGATGTGCAATATATTTTTTTCATTTGTTGATTTATCTCAGGACTAAAGTAGCCTGAACTGCACTTACTTTTCAAACTCATTTTTATATTGGAGGCTCATTTTTGGGAATGCAAAAGACTCAGGAGAGAGGAAGGTGAAGAGGGGTGAATCAAAGTGAAACCAGTCACTTTTGTGCAGATTTTTGTCATAACTGAGTAAAACCACAACAGTCTGACTGGTCTTCACTTGAATGTGCAAGTAATAGGGCCATTAATTTAACAGATTTTTTAGAAGTTAAGGCCAGGGGAGACCTTTAGATAATTTCTGACTTTGTGTATTCAACACATTAACTTACACTCAGAAATTCCTATGGGAAACCAAACAACTTCAATTAGACTTGAAGATTCTTATCTTCAAAATATTGAACATCTGAGACACAGAGAACTATGAGTGAGACAGAGGTTTCACTAGTTTCTGGTAAGATACTTCAAGATGATTGCACCTTGCCCAGAATTCAGCAGTTCAAAAATCTTATTAAAATGCTATCAAACTGAATAGACTAACAGTTTATTTTTTTTTTTTCTGTTGACAATAGTGACATTGAACCTGAAAGAAAGATTCATTAGCCATTCACCTGCAACAAACATTCTTCTACTGCAGAGCAGGGTCCACCCTTCCTGGTCTTTCAGCTCTAGGTAAAGGCAGAAACATGAAAGGTAATAACAACCTCCATCTTTCTCAACAATGCAAAATAGCACAAAGATAGAATACTTCTGGACACCTATAAATCATTAGAGGATGCAAAAACCTCAACAACAAAACCAAAGTAAACCAACAAACAAAAAAACAAATAAACAAACAACACATCCCCCAAAACAACACCCAAAAGAACCAAACCACATCCTGACTCCTATAAAAACCCATGAGAATCATGTTAGTTTTATACTTATGTAGCAATTTCCATAATTTCTATAGACATATAAGCATTAGTGGAGGCTCTTCTCTTCTGCAGCCCATTAAAAAATGGAGTTTCAGTGTTATCTGTCTCACTTCCCAAAGAAATTTCAAATCCCAAACTATTAAATTATTCAATCCTTACTATTCTTTCTATAAAACTGCATAATATTTTAAGCCAGTTTGTCTCAATTAAAAATGGATGCTCCCTGATTGGAGAACACCTTTGTCAGATAGCTCTTTTGTCAATGAGTAAATGCATACAGTGATTAATGCACTCATCCACCTTCTCTTTTGTAAATTGAGTAATTGGAGGTGTTGAAGCTTCTCACACTAAAGCTGACTTTTGCATGATATTCATGGCTTGGCTTTGGACTCACTCAAGCTGAATTTCTTCTGATTTCTTCCGATTCCACTGTTGCATGTGGTGCAGAAGTAGAGCCCCAAATCTCTGCACATTCCAGCATCACCCATGATATGATTGGATGCAACCATCTGCTAGACCTTGAGTGGCTGCACCAGCACCACTCTCATGTTCAATCTGAAGAAGTCACAGTTAAAGATAGTGCCATGAGGTCTGTGTAAGACAAATACCAGTAGAGACCAAACTAGTCAGTCAGGTCAACTATTAGTTTTTTGTCTTGTCTTTAGCACATTATAAGAAAAAAGGAAAGACCTAGTATCACTTCCTTAGGCTATCTTACACTTCCTGTCTTGAACAAAGTGCAGCTCACAGTCTGCCAAAGAGAGCTACCAACAGGGATGACCACAATTCTGTGCTTGAGCCTGTACTAGGGCTCCAATTCATTTACTATTATAGAAAGTCCTTCACTTCTTCCTGTCCTCTATAAGATGTAAGCAAAGGACATCCAATTTTCTGAGTTTCTGTTCCCTTGGACCTGCCTTGGAAGGCCTGCTCTTTCAGACCTTGCAATGAGCCACCAAATTTCTGGAAAAATTACCCAGTATTTCGCTCTGAGCCACATGATAATTCTATTATTAATCTGCAATGCATATTCTTGAGGTATAGGGGAACTTTTAAATAGGAATGATGAGGATCTAGCCAGTGGCACTGGAGCCAGAAATAGTTTAAAATGCAGATTTGATTCAGTGATATTAGTGTTAGGGATATGATGACACTAAAGTTTTATAATGTCCTCATTCATATTATTATTTTTATTGGAAATTGTCACATCACCTTGGGATTCTCCACAAGGAGGGAAGTAAATAGAGCCATCTTAGTACTTTGAATGCATCTGAATTTACCAAATAGAAACTGCAAAGTTTCTTACTGTTTGAAAGAAGAGAAAAAATAGAGACAGCCAAAATGTGTGCATTATGAGCAAAAAACCTGAAAACAAAACATCTTTTTACCTGGTAGTTTTTATAAATCATTCACACATAGGTAGTTGCAATATTTTATGGTATTGAAAGCACTTATGAATGTATTTTTGTCAAATGAGAGCTTACAATTTAATCATGCCACATTTCATGGATTATATGTGGTATTTTGCTGGACGCATCATAATTATTTTTCTGGTCTAGTCTAGTCTAGTCTAGTTTAGTCTATAATGTTTAATCTATTTTTCAGACACCTACCCATTAGGGTAGCCATATTAGACAGAGGTCATATCATGAATGTAACAAAAACTAGGAGTAGGTTTAGGGCTGTAATTTTATACACTTAATTTAAGGTTGAAATAGCTCTATGCTCCTTATAGTATCACATCTTAGATGGACAGCAGTACTCTCTGTCTCCTGCTCCTGGTGTGGCCAGTATGTGGCTACTTAACCACACAGTCTTCTGATCAGGGTAAGTGCAGCTCCTACACTTTGGTTGTGTTGTGTGATATGAAATGGGAATGTGATAACACTAGGGTTACCAGATGAGTTAAAATTTCAGTATATATGATAATTGAGATTAAAAAAGATTCATAATTGTGTTGAAAATCAGAACTCATTCTCCCTATTGAATTCTTTAGTACAATGAGAATTGGTCTGAAGAAAAACATTAGCCAGGGGTCAATTATGCTAATAATCATTACAGAGTCAGTCTTAAAAAGGAATCATTTTCATGGGAAGATGCTAAGAACTAAAATGATCACTCTGAGGTACCAGCAGAAAATAAAGATGTGTGGGATCAGTTTCCCTTTCATGCAGCTTTCCTTCTCTGAAGGAGAAACCTGAGTGGTTTTTTGCAGTTGTGATATCTGCCTGTACTGAACTATATGTGGGAACATGAAAATCTCTTAGTGCTTTCATGAGTTTATTGTAAAAAGTGAAATTACTAAGTCACAATTGTCACATTCTAGTGGCTTTTCCATGTGTTCTTGTGTCCCTGAAAAGGCACAATTTTCTTATGGGTATTTCTCAGCTGCTTCAAGATTACCCCTTGGCCTGATCATGACATCACAGATGTCCTTTCAGATGCCTTGTAGTTAAAGAGGTCACTGGAAAATTGCGTATTGCCAGAGTAATATTTTAGCCATTAACAGCTTTTATTCTCAACTCATAACATGAGATTAACTGCCTCACTCTCTTTCATGCACAGATATGATAAGAGTCAAAAAGGGTTGTAAAAGTAAATTAAAACAGAGTGTATTGTGATTGCACTTCTACTGTACATATTCTTTAATGTCACTAAAAGGAAATTCACATGTACCCTTTTCAAACATGCTGAATGTACCATAAATGCTACTTAACTTCAGCTAGCAGTACAAGAGTGTTGTTGTGAGGGCATGGTCCCTGAAGTCGCAATGCATACCGACACAGGCTCCAGAATGCGTTGCAAGTCAGGAATATGTTTATTGTTTTAACATAAGATTTTATATGTTTTCTAAGGTGATTACATAAAAATAAGCAAAACCTCGCCCAAAAGCCCAACTAAGATACTTGATTGGTTGGCAAAGCAATAACATGACTACAATACC
>WEIV01006744.1:64602-120621 GCA_013390005.1 Calyptomena viridis
AAAGCAATAGCATTGACTACAATACCAAGTAATATATCAACTCTAGAAATGTCAAGGCTACAGTGCTGGGATAATATTGGTGTACCTTGGTCCACGAAACCAAGGGATCACACCATTTGGAAAGTACAGAACTTTCTGTCTAGATTCAGATCAAACATTGCCTGATCAATACCCATACAAGAGGGCTGGGGCATTACTTATATTCTTTTTTGGCAGTGACTCCTCAAAGTATACAAGTTGCTGCAAAAACAAGTCATAAAAACTTTTCTTTGTATGCATTATATACAAGCAACACCATCCCTTTATATTGCTATATAAAAATCCTTTCTCTATTTAATGGTTCAATTGGGCATGTTCTTTGCTACCTAGTTGCTTGGATTAAGGACTGACTAAGGTTTTAGCTCCTGGCTGTGTTAGTTTAAAACAGACTGTTAGTTTCTACTTTTGGTAAGCAGCTATCTGCACAATAGTGGTTCATAGTATCTAGTTGCACCAATGCATGAACTCGGGACAGGTATTTGTATGTATAAGCCTCAGAGTAGTTCCAGCAAAAGCTATTGACATGTGTGTGCACTCAGCTATTTGGAATACAAAGTTGGGACTTGAGTTTTCACTAATTTTTGCTGCTGCTGCTAAGAAATACCTCTTTTTTTCCCGGAGAAAAATTTTCTATTAAATGGAATATGTGGAACTAATTGTTTTAAAATGTTTTAAAAATTAATTATTTGAACATGAACATCTTTACAAGACTATGGACTTACATTGCAGATAGTGATTTTGGAGAGAATTAAAGTAGGGTTTCTTTTTTAGTTTTGTGTTTAAAAAAAAACCCCAAATTTTTTTGAAAATGCAGTCAAAAGAACTTCTTATCCACTAGGAACAAAGGCACTCACATTGTCCANTACAAGAGGGCTGGGGCATTACTTATATTCTTTTTTGGCAGTGACTCCTCAAAGTATACAAGTTGCAAAAACAAGTCATAAAAACCTTTCTTTGTATGCATTATATACAAGAAACACCATCCCTTTATATTGCTATATAAAAATCATTTTCTATTTAATGGTTCAATTGGGCATGTTCTTTGCTACCTAGTTGCTTGGATTAAGGACTGACTAAGGTTTTAGCTCCTGGCTGTGTTAGTTTAAAACAGACTGTTAGTTTCTACTTTTGGTAAGCAGCTATCTGCACAATAGTGGTTCATAGTATCTAGTTGCACCAATGCATGAACTCGGGACAGGTATTTGTATGTATAAGCCTCAGAGTAGTTCCAGCAAAAGCTATTGACATGTGTGTGCACTCAGCTATTTGGAATACAAAGTTGGGACTTGAGTTTTCACTAATTTTTGCTGCTGCTGCTAAGAAATACCTCTTTTTTTCCCGGAGAAAAATTTTCTATTAAATGGAATGTGTGGAACTAATTGTTTTAAAATGTTTTAAAAATTAATTATTTGAACATGAACATCTTTACAAGACTATGGACTTACATTGCAGATAGTGATTTTGGAGAGAATTAAAGTAGGGTTTCTTTTTTAGTTTTGTGTTTAAAAAAAAACCCCAAATTTTTTTGAAAATGCAGTCAAAAGAACTTCTTATCCACTAGGAACAAAGGCACTCACATTGTCCATGGTTGTTCTGAAATGGTTATTGATTTTTAGGGTGAGGAAATTCTATCAGATCTTTGTACAAGCTTATGGTAAATGTTGAACACCAGCCTCCAGCCACAGCCCTCTAAAACCTTTGTCAATTACAAAGTAAGGAAACCTCAGCAATGCCAAGTAAGTCTGTGAAAGCTACCATTTTAAGCAGCTGGAGAGAACAGAATGTTCATAATGAAAATGAATCAAAGCAAAGAAACCCAAAGAACACTAGGGAAAGCAACCCTTAATTAAAAAACATTCTTAATATTTCAGACAGTTTTGCTGGCTTGGGTCTGTAGAATTTATGTGATTTTTAGACTACAGAGAAGTCTTGAAAAAGGAAAGGCAAGGAAGATTCCAGGTTTCCATCTAAATATGTGTTGTTGCAAAGCAGTGAACGGGCAGCCAGCTGAAGCTTGCCAAATCCTCTTTATTATTCTCAATGTATTTAATATTACGCACTCTACATCTTCATTACAGCTGCAGCTAAATCCTACATCTACTGCTAACTACTAACATGTCTACTCCACTACATCTAATATGTCTACCTACCTAATAACTAACAGCTAATAATGTCTGCCAACTATAGCAGTAGCTATATTAAGCAAAAGCAATGTTTACAGTATTAATCCAATTATCTGAGGGTTAAAGAGTCCACAAGTTCTCCACACATCCTCTTGTCCAATCAATGCTCTAGTCACCCGATGTTCATGTGACATGGTCTTGCTGCAGACTGTCAACAGCTAAACATGTTTTGATTACAGTCTGCTCTGCTGAAGCACCCTGCCAGTTCACCTCACTATGCATCCCAGGAATGTATTATGACTTCTTTGTATAGAAGAGGCCCAAACTGTTTGAAATCTACTTCCTTCTGATCCATATCCAGTCATCATGCAAAAAAATCATTGAATTGCCTGTAACATGATTTCATTACAAAGCTCTATTTAATTTTGCATGTAATAAAAATATGAGATGGCTAGAAATCCTTTGCTAACAATAAAAACAAATCAACAGTCAGTAATAATGCTAGGAATTCTCTTACTACTGATTAGGAATTTCTTCATAAGAATTATCCATCCATCCATCCATCCATCCATCCATCCATCCATCCATCCATCTATTTTTTTTGCAGTTTGGGACAAAGTCCTTCTGATTCATCTACAGCCAAATTGCATAGTTGTGAAAGGAGGACTTACACAAATGGACTTATACACATAATCCGAGAACATTTGATATAACTCAAGTGCTAATTCCTATGACTTGTGGTTTTGAGAGTTCCTCATGACACAATTGAAACAGGCCAGATGAGCAGATATGGACTACCTGCAAATGCAGGAGCGTTCTGTATCACCATCTAGAAAGCAGGGCTAAAACAATCTCAGCTTCGTACTAAGCATCTCCTTATTTGTAGTCTTCTATAGCATTAGTGTGTCACGAGCCAGTGGTTAAATGCCAAACCTAAGTCACAGGAAGAAACTCTTACTACACTTGGCAAAAATCAGGGCATATTGTCTTATAGGATTTATTGTCATTGTTGTTATCATTATTATTGTTATTGTTGTTGTCATTAGCCTATCAAATGTTAACTACATATTAATTAATTATACTTCTATGAGGGTCATGATAAATAAAATGGCAATAACTTAATTATTAACCTGCAAAATGTATGACTCTGGTACTAGGTACTGAATTAGCTACCCAGCATGTGTTGATAAGCCTATTGCTGTAGCTTATTTCCGCAAATATTCTTATTGCTTTTTGAGTAAAATAAATAAAAAGAAAAATATTTTGCTTTCAATAGATTCATTAGGCAAATATTTCAATATAAGTAATGGAAAAGAATACTGACTAGGTAACTTATTCTTTGATACCTCTCACAATTCGCTTCAAGTAGTATAAGGTAAATAAGCCTACAAGAAGAGTAGTTCAAGATATATTAAGGTATATTAACATATTAATGAAGATAAAAAATAAGACAAGCCTGAAAAACTAGTTCTGGAGTGGAGAAGGGAAAGATTTACTGTAAAAGATTTACAAAGTAAGTATTGGCAAAGTATTACTAAAAATATTCAATCACCTTTAAAAACAAATGTTTTCTCCCCTTGGACATCTGCCAGTGACCAGGGCAAGTGTGGACCCCTTAGGAGAGTTAAACCTGCTAATGTCTGCAATATTTATCATATATATTATTACAAAATGTTCCTTTGTACTGAAACAATTTCCTGAAATACTTCCTATAATTACAGTTTGTGTTAGAGAAGTTTGCCTTTTAAAGCCAAAAGATAAGGACTAGTTCAGCTAAATGGAACACTTCATGAATAGTGAAGGTTTTAGTCTTAACTCCCCCTTCCAACTGCTGTTGGAATTCAGCTGTCAAAGTGAAGGGATCTCACTTTTGTCTTTCGTTACCTTCCAACCCCAAACTATATATGAACTCCCAATTTTAACAGAATAGTAAAATAAGCTTTTTGTTTATATAGCTGTTTCAGTTTTATACTTTCTAGTACCAGCAAAATTTCTCTGGAGTAAATGCAAATCTTCTTTACAGAAGGAAAGCTTAGTAAAAAGTTTACTCTTAAGAAAGCACACAGTCAGTAGACTATAATACTGTGTAGAAAGCTCATATTTACATTCTGCATACAAATGGACATTCATATATTGCTTTGGCTCATAATTTCATCATATTTCCACTTTTATTGTCTAGGAATGGTGAGTACTTGGGGAATATTAGCTGGAAAGCTAACATGAGAATTCTGTGATATTTGATACACTTTCTCCAGCAGTTCTTAGTAGGATGAAAATACCTTGTGGCTTATCCATGGCTTGTTTCACATATATCTGAGGCTCTCACTGGATGGTCTTAAATTTTGCTGGGGTGAATGTGGCAGTTCATTCAAAGATTAATAAATCTCATACCCTGATAACACAAGTGCCACTCATACAGCTCATAAAATTAATATTTGGATCCAGAAAATGCCACTCACTGAACTTAATCGTATCACTCTAAGTCCAGAGTAATGTCATGCTTTTCCTTCATTTATACAGTTCAGCAGGCTTTACACAATAATTGTTGACCATTCTATTTCTGTGGTACTAGCTCGTGTTGGTTCTGGCCACCTCATAGTCTGAAAATGATCTGAACGAAGCATATATATATATATATTTATTTTCCAGATTATGATAGAGGGTATACCTGATGAATTTGATTATGATAGATCCTCTGATGAACTTTTACAGATGAATCTCTTGTTTGTCAATTTTTAGAAACCTGTCTTGTAGTACCCTGCTGACAGCAGGAATTACCATATTTGCACACATAGTCCATGCAGATGTCAATGTATTGATCTTGAGAATTCTAGATAACACAGGATGTGTGTCTTGATGACCAGTCAGTTCTGATGCTCATAACAGGGCTGTTTATTGGTTAGCTAAAATGTCTTTCCATTTGCTATCTGGCCTGCATTTTCAGTCTTACTGCAGTCTTCCAGCAAGAGCAGCCTAGAATTTTATTCATTGGGGAATGAAACATTCGTTAAATAGTTAACTTTACTTGATTGGTCAGTACAATACTGTGTCTGATGACAAAATAAGTACCAAAAATTATTTAATTTAAGCAAATGTAGATCAAAGATTATTCTGTTTATGTACTTCTAATGCTTCTGCTTAAATATTCTAAAGTGAGTGGTAAATATTGGTTAAACAATCCCATGCTTGAAAGTAACTGGATGTGAAAAAAATATGAATTACTCCTTTACTGAACTATATACCAGTTATAAAAGAATTAATGTCTTGTTTGTTTTCTACCAACAGTCAGACAGAAAAATTATAATTTCATGATGCTGCCTGCTGTCAAAGCAAGAGCCCTTGAAGGCCAGATTTTATGTTTTCATCCAGATTGATCAAATAGCTTGGTACACAGCTGCTTCATGCTTGATCAAAAGGAGAAAGGTTTCCCCCCCCAGCTAGTCACCAAAAAAAGAGGTATGTTTATACAGAAGCATGTGTTAATGCAACAACCACAACACTGGCAAATATAGAAAACAAGATTGGGAGACACCCTGAGACTGAAGGCACCAAGAGGTATGTCAGGGGTTTCTCTAGTATGTTCTCAGAGACTGAAGTATTCCACAGCTGTGTCAGGCAGTGTGCTCAAGTGCTTCCTTTTCTTGCTTTTTCCTAACATTCCTTACCTTTCTTGCTGCAGCTTGAGCTCATTACTTCTTGCCATCTCCAACGCAGACTTTGGGAAAACTGCAGAGACAAAACAACTCAAGGTTTCTCAGTGTTTCCTTATGTAAGAACTTTTCCACACTTCTGAGCATTCTGACTGTCCTTTAAGTTCTCTCCTGTTAGTGGTCTATAGGCCTCTCATTTTTCAGTTCCTGAAAGAGATGACACCTGTCCAATGCAGAAATATAGAAATTGTTTCTACGTATTCCATTTTTTCTGCAATTCTTTGCAGATATTTATAACTGTTTCTGAAGGACTGGTATATCAGTCGCTCTCTACAGTTTTCAAATGGAAGCTTCTTAAATGTGAATGGCTTCATCTCACTTAAGTTTTGCCATTTTAAAGATCTTTAGCCTAAGCTAGTTGTCTAGAATCCCTGTTTAGTCACTGCAAATAAAGCCTCTGACTAAGAGAGAAAATCCTAAATCTCTAAGGTTTTATAGCTGTTTCCTAGCTAGGCTGAATTTTGGATAGATTACTCAGGGGCTAGTTGTTCTGCTGAAATGGTACTTTTGCAGTGACATTTATTTGGATTGAATTTATTTGATTTGAATTGGTGCATGTGATGGGTTGATGCTGACTATATGGCAGGGTCCCACCAAAGCTGCTTTATCACTCCCGTCCTAAGTTGGAAAAGGGAGAGAAAATGCAACAAAAGGCTCATGGGTCAAGATAAAGGCAGGAAGCGATCACCCACCAGTCACCATGATGGGAAAAACAGATGCAATCTGGGGAAAAAAGATAATCTAATCAAATTAGAGAAGAATAACTAAAAACAAACCTAAAACTTAAAAGACTTTCCCTCCGCCCCTCCCTTCTTCAGCTTCACTGATGCGTTCCTGGACACTGCTGAGATTCCCCAAAGTCCAACTAACACACTACGGCGTCAGGGGAAACACCACCCTGATGCTGGATAGTGTGGGCGGTGTTTAAAGAACAGACACCCTGGTCTGTCTTTCAGCAGGATTAGTCCCAGAAAAATGAGTCATTCACGCATCTTCGGTGAATAAAGTAGGCAAGGAGTCCTCCCTGGGTGACTCAATCCAAGTTTATTCCAGAATTCTGGAGAAGCAGACTCACGGACTTCTACTTAACTCAGGGAAGAACAACCCAGAAAGGCGAAGAACAATAGACTGCAGGAACTTTTAACTGGGGGCGGTAACCTGGGAACGGACCAATGGGAGACTGGGATGGGAAGGGCTAGGGAAGGATGGACAAGCATGGGTAACCAATAGGAGTAAAGGGAGGGATAGGGAACAGGTACATGTGACCTGCCGAGATTTCCTAGGAGGGGTTTACTAACTGACAGGAAAGATGCTGGAAGAAGGGATGGAATTGGGGGGGGTTTAGGGAATTTACATAATAAGGGGTGTATACATTTAACAGAATGTACTATTACAGAACAAGGTAGAACATACCATTTGGAAGGGTTGGACAAGCTTAAAAACACACCACCACACTTCATTGCTGATTTTTTCTATCTCCTCCCCCTCAGTGGCACAGGGGAACAGGGAATGGGGTTTGTGGTGAGTTCATCACGTCTCTGCATGGATTGCCCACAGGATAACAAGTCCTGACAGCAAACCTGCCCCAGCATGGGCTCCTCTTTCTCTGGGTCCACAGGTCTTGTGAGCACCTTGGTCCATCATGGGCTTCTTTTGAATTCACAGTCTCCTTTGGGCATCCACCTGCTCCAGGATGGGTCTCTCCCGGAGCTGCAGGTGGAACTCAGCTCCACCATGGACCTCCATGGGCTGCAGGGGCACAGCTTCCTCACTATGGTCTGCACTACAGATGTCAGGGGAATCTCTTCCCTGGTACCTGGAGCACCTGCTTCCCTTCTCTTTGCACTGACCCCAGTGGCTGCAGGGTTGTTTCTTTCAAGATTATCACTCCTCTCTTCTCTGTCTTCATTTTGATCCTGCACAATAACTGTGCCCTTCTTAAATATGTAATCATAGAGGCACTACAAGTGTAGATAATGGGCTTGACTTCGGCCAGTGGTGGGTCTGTTTTGGAGCTGGCTGGCATCGGCTAGGGAATATATAGGGGAAACTTCTAACAACTTCTCACAGAAGCCCCTGTAGCTGCCCTCCTCTCCCTCTTGCCTGCTGCCCAAGCTTTGCCACACAAACCCAGTACAGTGGATTGTAAAATGGGTGGCTACTTGACTGGACCACCAGGCCCACTGGCTTGTGATTAGCAGCACAAAGCATGGTAGGCAGCCTGTCTTTAGTCAAGGAAGAGTCAATTGGAGCCAATATCAATTTAACATGTTAATGAACTGATAGATGGGCTAGAAAGCACTCACAACTAATTTACAGAAGATACAAAATTAAGGGAGCGGTCAGTGAGACGGAGGACAGGACTGCTCTTTAGAAAGACCACAGCAGACTGGAGAAATGGTCTGACCTCAGGAAGTTCAATGAAGTTCCAAATCCTACCTTTTGGGAAAAATCCCATCACCAGTATAGACTGCAGTCTAGCTCANTGTCCCTGGACTATGGAACTGCAAGGAACGGTGGCGGCGTCTCGCCCCAAAGGAGAACGGAGCCTGTTCTACCTGTGTTCCCTGGCTTCACCACCTCTTGGCAAGCTGCCCCCCGCTTTCGAAAAGACTATAAAGAGACTTACAAAGTTAACCAAAATCGGAGATCTCCCCCACGGACGAAGATGATCTATTGGCCGCAGAGGACCACGAGGACTCGTCTCGTCTGTTGGTAGCTATTGTCCCCCTTTTCCTTCTTTTTCTTTCTATCCTTTGTTTTCTTTATATCTCTCCCTCTCTTCTATCGCATTCTTGTGTTGTGGTACTACTTAATAAAGTGTACCTGTTTTGATTAAAACTGAAACCCCTTGTGTCTTTTGCACTTTGAGATCAACGAAACCATCACGATTCCTGCTTACATTAGTGGATCGTGACACCCACTGGCTTGTGATTAGCAGCACAAAGCATGGTAGGCAGCCTGTCTTTAGTCAAGGAAGAGTCAATTGGAGCCAATATCAATTTAACATGTTAATGAACTGATAGATGGGCTAGAAAGCACTCACAACTAATTTACAGAAGATACAAAATTAAGGGAGCGGTCAGTGAGACGGAGGACAGGACTGCTCTTTAGAAAGACCACAGCAGACTGGAGAAATGGTCTGACCTCAGGAAGTTCAATGAAGTTCCAAATCCTACCTTTTGGGAAAAATCCCATCACCAGTATAGACTGCAGTCTAGCTCATTAGAAAGTAATTTTGCAGGAAAAGAATTGAGTCCTGTTGCTAAAAAAGGCAACAGCTTTCTGGACAATGCAAGCAAGAGTGCAGCCAGCAGGTTGAAGGAAATAGTTCTTCCTCTCTAATCAGCGCCTGTGTGAGCACATCTGGAGCACTGTGTCCACACACTTCAGTGGATTTTGTTTTCCCTGGAAGTGATAGATTTTTAAGACGTGTGTCGGGGTAGGCGTGCATTTCTTCATGGCCTTGAGAGAAAACGCAGCTGGGACGAGTAGAGTGGCAAGTGCTGTAACTATAACCAATGGTAAAGCAGCAAGATAACTTTGCACCAATTATGTTAGAATATGCTAACCTTCTGATGTGTATAACTGTCTACTCTCTAAACAATAAACCATTACTTATTTGGGACCTCTACACGGCACGCAGCAAGTGTGATTTGTGTCGCTCAGTCCGTCTCCCACCTGCGACACATGTAGAAGAATGATCAGTATAATTTCCAAACAGCAGATTTTGGCAGATGATACAGATTAAAAAATGCTATTTCATACCATGAAAGTTACTGGTGTAACTGTAACTGTAACGGTAACTGGTGTAACTGTAAGCTGTGCCCCTGCAGCCCATGAAGGTCCATGGTGGAGCTGAGTTCCACCTGCAGCTCCGGGAGAGACCCATCCTGGAGCAGGTGGATGCCCAAAGGAGACTGTGAATTCAAAAGAAGCCCATGATGGACCAAGGTGCTCACAAGACCTGTGGACCCAGAGAAAGAGGAGCCCATGCTGGGGCAGGTTTGCTGTCAGGACTTGCGATTCTGTGGGGAACCCATGAAAGTTGCTGGTGTGGTGATGACTAACTTACAACATTCTCTACCTTTATTTCTCTTTAAAAAGGTACAAAAATTATTTTAGCAACAGATTTAGACATAGATTAAGAATGAGTTCGTCATTTGAATGCCCACTCATAGTGCAGAAGGGTTATCATGTTGTAGGTATATCATATCTATTAGTATGAAATTAATACCTAACCAGCGGGGTCACTGCCTTATTCTGAATTCTGCCTTTTAGAACTTAATTGCTTTGGTTGGCCTCAGTATTATTTATTGGATAGATATTTTGAGATAGTGATCTTGAATACGAGGTTTAGAAATTTCTCTGTCCTGTCAAAAAAAGTGTTTTTTCATTTTTATGAATTTCCTGAATTCAGATTTTTTAATTATTTTGTAGAGGAGGAAATTTCAGATCATTATCCAGCCATTGTTGTAGCTTTTGGCATTACTCTATGGTCATTTTTTCCTTGTCTTTGAGGATTCTTCCTTCAGTATGATTTCGATGAGAAAAATAACTATGTTGTGTAATTCCACATACAAGTTACTCAGAGTTTAGCATGGCTGGAAAGAAGACATTTGCATAAATGGTGATTGATACACATGTACAAAGCAGCTGTTATACATCTTTCTGAATGAAACATTTACAGAAATTTGTTTTTTTCCAGAATGCTCATATAAACCATGCATCATATTAAGCATATTCAAAATCTAGCTCTACTCATTAACATGCAATAGATCAACCATGAGATTTTGCAGGAGTGTAACTCAGCTCCACCTTGCTGTTTATGATGCCAAATCACATTGAAATCACAGGGCCCAACAAAGACTGGTTAACGATGCTGGGAATTCTGAGAGAATTAGGTTCCATCCATAAATTTTGTCATTTTTCATAAAAATTTTAATCTAGACCAGTCAATTTTTTTGGTGTCAGAGCATAAATGTCTCACTTCTTACTTGTAATAAATCAAACAGTAGAGAAACTTATTGAAATAGTTGCATCACACAAAAAAGTATTCCATCTGAATGTTGTATTTTATCTGGCCACAAAGCACTACTGAGGATAAAAAGGTCTGGTGTAGACATAATCACTGATCACAAATGTAAAAGATAATTCATACCATTGGCTGGGGTTTGTATGTTATATGTCCTACATTTTCTGAATACAGAGGTGTTATTCAACAGGTCAGATGAATCACATTCTAAAATTGCCTGGATCTACTCACCTCAAAAGCTCCTGGGCTCCCTGCAACTCTGGTGCAGATGTTTTCTTTGTAAGTAAATGAGGTTAAGATTCTAAGAACATAGCAAAATTACTCAATACTGGATCAGAATAAAGGCCTTTCTGAAATGATGGCTAGCACAATATGCAAGAGGAACATAAAGTCATAAGTACAGAGCAAATATATTCTGATACTATAATATACAGCATATATTTTTTCCAACTTTCTTTCCTTTCTTTTTCTCTCTATTAAAAGGAAAGAATGTAAGCACAGAGTAAATATATAGAGATATTTGCTCTAAATAGTCTTTTAGCATTTGGTTAACTGTGGCCTTGCTACTTACTGAGTCATTAGGTGGAGTTCCTTGTATTTGAAAGATTTTGATGGATTTTCCTGCAGTAAATTTGTGTAAATCTATTAAACCCAAGTAAATGTTTAGCAATGTTAAGTGAGATACTTCCTGACACAGTTGAGCACAATATATACACTGGATTATGCCAAATGCTAAGATTTTTTCCTGTATATCTGCTGTATGTTTTAATGAAATACATATTTCATTTTTTGAAACTTGGTCCTTATTGTAATTAGTGAAAGGATACCTGTTTGTATTTTGCAGCTTAAAAATATATGGGCCTGAGGCAAAGTCAGAGTAAAAGGAGAACAGTTGTAGAAGTCATTACAAAGGAAATACTCTATGTGCTCTTGAATTAAATTAAAAATGGGTTTAGCCCTGGGAAAAAAAAAAATCATTCATTTGTCTAATGTAGCAAATAAATGTTGCAGATGGTTCTAACTTCAGGAGAGGCATCTAGACAAATAAGGCATGACTCATATTTTTCTCTATTTTATTCAATTTCTTACTTCATGTCGTGAAAGATTGCAAATGAATAACTGATGCCATTAGAAAAACACGTTATTGACTTTTTTTAACTTCCAGTTGGGAAAAAAATTGCTAAAAAAGAAAGAACTCTAATATGACATTTTACCATTTAGAATATTTTGAAAGCTTTTGACCTAGTTCACAAATTCTTTAAGATTTTATAGTTTACTGCCAATTTTTTAAGTATTTTGGGAAGCTAATATTTTAACCTTTATTTGTTATAAATGCATTGAACAATAGAGAGGGATTAATTCCTCTATATATTGGTTTTGATTAGGTTAGATTTAGTGTTCTTCATGGCAGCTTGTATGGTTCTATGATTGGCATTTGTGACCAAAACAGTGTTGATAACATGTCAGTATTTTAGTTACTACTGAATACTGCTCACACAACATCAAGTCCACATCATGATATCCTGCCAGTGAGTTGGCTGGGCATGTAGAAGAAGTTGGGAGGGACAGTTGACCCCAGCTGAAAGGAGTATTCCATAACATATGACATTGTGCTCAGCAATAANACATGTCAGTATTTTAGTTACTACTGAATACTGCTCACACAACATCAAGTCCACATCATGATATCCTGCCAGTGAGTTGGCTGGGCATGTAGAAGAAGTTGGGAGGGACAGTTGACCCCAGCTGAAAGGAGTATTCCATAAGATATGACATTGTGCTCAGCAATAAGAGCTGGAGGAAATAAGAAGGAATGCACAGTGTGGTGCCTTGGTCCTGTCTGGACACTGTGTGCCTACTAAAGCTGCTATACAACTCTCTCTTCTCAGCTGGACAGGGTAGAGAAAATATAATGAAATGCTCATGTATCGAGATATGGACAGGGCTGACATTCTTTCCATTGGACATGGTTCTAGCAACTTCTCACAGAAGCCGTTCCTGTATCCCCCCCTAAAAAACCCCCACCTTGCCATGCAAAACCAAAACATAAAACTTTGCTTTACCGATTAAACTTGTCTTAACCCACAAAATTGCTCATTTTTACCATTCTGATTCTCTCCTCTATCCCACTGTGGAAAGTGAGTGAGGAGATGTGTAGGTCTGCTTACCATGGCTAACACACAACATTCTATCAGTTTTTTGTAGATTCCTTGTCAAATGTTAGGAAATTAGTTTTAAGATAAACTTAAGTTTTCATACTGGTGTGGGAAGGGCTGAAAATTTGCTGTGACTTTCAGGTAGTACTGGCCAGATACTTTTGTGCTATAGCATTTCTTAAAACAAAAAATTTCTGACATGAAGTTGCTTATTAAAGTTCTTGTGCAAAGTATGTGACTTGGGTCAGAAAATAAAAGAAAATTGTTTCTCTTGAAATTATGAAGCATATTGGCACAGTGTTAACTTGATTTTGTCCCAGAAATATAGGCATCCTTCCTTGAATCTCTAATGAATAATCTGAAGACAAGAGAGTATATGGCTAGCTTGGACTGGACACCTAAATATGGAGGCTGAATTTAGATAAAAACAAGCAATGCTTAGAATCAAACTTCTTTATTTAGTTAAGGGATGGGATTGCCCTTCAAAGTAGTTATATTCCTTCAGTCTCTGGGCAGCAAAATAGGAAAAAAAAATAAACTGAACAAAGTGTAGAAATATTACAAAGTACTGAATTCTGCTGTTGCATATCCAGAAGGTACTTTGTATTTTAACTTGCTCATATATATCTCTACTTCTTATGCATAGTAAAGGTATGCAAAATAAATCTTAAGATGGCTAAATAGCCCCTAAAATATATATTTGGGTGGCTTTCTACCTTTTTGCTATCTTTACCTTCCTACAAATGATAAAAGCAGAAATTATTTCCTGCAACAATTTCTCACTGTAGAGAAAAGAGTTTGTGGAGGTTGGAGTTATATCATTTCAGTCAAACTCTGATTGAGAAATTACCTACCAGAATCAGGTGCGGTATTACAAGTCTATACTCTGAAGAGATTCCTGTGGTATTCTAAGTGGTAAGTCTAGAGATGATTTTCTGTTGCTGGAGGAGTGATATGCAGTATACTCAGAGTTTTAAATTGTGTTAGAATTTACAGTTCTTTGAAATAAACGGAAAATATCCTCTTGAATACATTAGTGACCTCAATTCAGCACTTGAATCACAGCATAACCTCAGGAAAAAAATTTCCACATGTAGCTAACATCAGGATTGCTATTCTAGTTCTGTGACAGCAGCTGTACAACCAATCATGTTAAGGCTCATTGTTGTCCAAACAAAGAAGAAACAACAACAGCAACAAAAAAGTAAGGACATTTTAATTTGAAACACTTGAAGCATTTAATTTGAAACATTTTTTATCACTTCAGTATGAAATTTCCTAAATTTTAATACGGATTTTTTTTTCCCAAGACTGATTATAAGAAGTAACCTTTGTCTTTAAGGCCAAGAAGTCAGATAAAAATGTATATTTAAGATTAAATCATCTAAAAATACAGATTGGTGAAAACTTTACTATAATCTAAGAAGACCATAAAAACATAAGATATGGAAGTAACAATAAGAAAGTACCAGTTCTGGAATATTGGATTATTTAAAAACCGATAGGATACTTGATAGGAACTTGATGTTATTTTTCATGTGAATTATCTGGAATATAAATGTCTAAGAAATTACTGAGCCATTCTTACATACATCTGGCATAATCATTTCCATAAAATCATCAGGAGTCAACAATTTATATTTTTTTAAAGGATTATGAAAGTAGAAACATATGAAAGCTTATAAACTTATGATAAGGATATTAACAAGTTGAAGTTGTGGCAGTTCAAGGAGTTCCCACTGATTGGAAAAGGGGAAACATAACCCTCTTTTTTAAAAAGAGAGAAAAGGAAGGCCCAGGGAAGCACAGGCCAGTCAGTATCACCTCTGTGCCTGACAAGACTATGGAGCAGATGTTCCTGGAAATTATACTAAGGCACATGGAAACCAAGGTGATTTGTGACAGTCAAAATGGTTTCACTAAGAGCAAACCATACCTGACAGATGTGGTGGCATTCTATGATGAGATGGCAGCCTTGATGGATGAGGGAAGAGCAGCAAACATCATCTACCTGGACTTGTGCAAAGCATTTGACACTGTCCACATGACATCCTTATCTCTGAGAGACAGTTGGGATTGTTCAGCTTCAGCCTGGAGAAGAGAAGATTCCTGGAAGACCCTACAGCACCTTTTCAGTACCTAAAGATTACTTACAAGAGATCTGGGAAGTGTTTTTAACAAGAGTATGTAGGACAAGGAATGATGGCTTTAAAATGAACAAGGGTCTGTTTAGATTAGATATTAGAAAGAAATTCTTTACTGTGAGGGCAATGAGACACTGGAACAGGTTGCCCAGAGAAGCTGTCAATACGCATCACTAGAAGTGTTCAAGGCTATGTTCTTAACGTTTTACTTTTGCTTTTTACTAAAGTGTTTTTTTGATTTTTTCCCTCTCCCATTTTCCACCTCCTGCAGGTGAGCACAGGGGTGGAGGCTGAAAGCACCGACTGCAGCCCTGGTGCCCCACGCGGCCTTGGTGGCAGGTGCGATGTGGCAGTTCTCTCACCTGGTGCTGCCCACTCCCCACCGCCTGTGAGTCAGGGCTTTTGCCAAGCACAGGCAGCAGCCATGGTGCAGAGTCAGGGCTCCACGGATGCTGCCTGTGCTGACAGGAGTGCCCTGTGGCAGCACTCACAGGAGAGGCAGTGCAGGAGGAGACGACCTGGTGCAGCCATTCGGCAACGGGCAGGGATCTCCCTGGTACCCTGAGCAGAGTGGGCGAGCAGCAGTGTTGGCAGTGGCGGGGCAGGCAGTGGCCCCAGCTCAGCGGCAGCATTGCCATGGTGACCGTGCGTGCTCTGTGGAGAGGCTGGTGGCTGTGGCCAGGCTTGGGGCAGGCTGGACTCAGGGCAGCTCCTAACAGTGCCCTGCAGCACATACCAGCATGGCCTGGTGAGTGGACAGCACCGGCTGCCGGTGCATGGTGGCAGTGAGCAAATGCGCAGGGAGTGATGTGTTCTGGACCTGGTGTGCGGGGTTCTCTTTCCCACTCTGCTCTGGATGGGAAGGCAGCATGGTCTCACTTTCCAGGTCTCTGGAACAGCATCAGCTCTGCCGCTGTTCACCTGGATCTAGTTCGATCCTCTTGGAGGACAACTTCACATACAGAGGTTTTTCTCCCCTCTTCTCCACCTAGAGAGTTAGTGAGATTGTTTTCCTCTTCCCCCCCTTTCATCTGCTCGTGGGCGAGCCCTGGAATGCTACCCCCCATCTGGCACAGTGGCTGCCATCTCGCCGTGACCACGGAACTGGTCAGAGACTTATAAATCAACCCTAACAGGAGAGAGTGTTTCTTTTCATTCACTTCAAGTTTTTCAGTGTTTCTGGAGATATTGTTTTGTGTTCTGTGCTTTTCTCATTTAGATATATAAATATATATTTATTTAATAAAGAGCTGTTAATTTCTTCTCTATATGTTGTAGTTTCATGTTTTCAAGTGTAAATTGCATAATTGTCTTTAAACCAAGACTCAGGTTGGATGGGGCTCTGAGCATACTAATCTAGTGGAAGATGTCCCTGCCCATGGCAGAGAGGTCAGAACTAGGTGATCTTTAAGATAGCTTCCAACACAAAACATTCTATAATTCTGTGATTCTAAATTGCTAAGTATTTGAGAATATGCCTCTACTTTTGACAAGTAATTCTGCTGAAAAAAATTGACACAATTGATGCAATCAGAGAGGACTATGAAACAGATAGATAATTTCTTTCACATAATATAATTTTTTTTTGTGAACCAGGATATCAGCGATATATTTATTATTAACTGCTATTAGGATAGTACATGCACATTGGTTAGAAGATATCATTCCAAGTAAATATCCTTTTTTTGATTAGGTCTAGTAGACAAATGCAAAACAATGAAACTACACTATTGAGTTTCAAGCAAATTCTGATTTAAGATGGAATAGAAGGGGATTAATCCTAGACTTGAAAGAAGGATAAACAGAAGCTTTAGAAAGTCATGAATAAGACTTATTAGAATCAAAAGCAATTAAATGAGTAGTTCAGGAAATGGTATTAGGATCAGTTTTGTTTAATGGTATCATGGCTTTGTTTGAAATAATTGTATGTACATTTACTGTATTTCCATGTTATGCAAATTATTGTTACTATAGAAAAGAATCACAGCATCATACAAATAGATGTAGATAATCTTGGGTATTAGTGTAAAAGAAATGAGATAACACTTCAAGGGTAGAAACTGTTAGGTCGTTCTGTCTGAGAGTCAGGAAAGAGAGGAAGATTCTTGAGGTACTAAGTGATATGAAAATAATAATTATGCCTATTTATCAGTGTGGTTGCTGTAGACAAATATGGCTTTAAATAGAGTAGAATCTTGAGAAGAGGTAAGAAAAAATTAGTATCACTTTGAAAATATTCCTGATACTTTATTGTGTTCTGTCTACCCATATATTTACAATAAGAACTGCAATAAGTATTGCCAAAGATACCTCTGTGTATTCAAATATTAAAGGCATGAAAGAAACACCGTTATCCTTAATACACACTAGATAAACTACACACTGTGATAAACTATAAAATATATTTACCATCATGTATGTCATGCGTATCTCTGAGCACTTGCTTCCCATGGATTTAGGTCAACAAAATTGCTAAGCAAGAGAAGTAAGAGTTGCCCAGATAATCAGGATCCTAAGAGGATCTTACACAGAGTTGCCAGATTTACAGTTGTGAATGCAAGATTCTAGACTGTCCTTAAGGCAGAACTGCTTTACTGAGATAAAGAGAAGAGACCAAAGGACACTAAGGCATTGGGGAACTCCCTGGCTTAGCAAAGTTAGGCAAGAGTTAGGCAAATGGTCAAAAGCTAGCACAAAAATGTGCTAGAGCAGGTAGGAGGGTTACAGTGCACACTTCAAAGTATTTTTCTGGGCTTCAGTTAACATCTCTCTGAAGGACCAGACTCAGTCTTTGCAGTCATTCCTCAGGGAGATGTAACATTTGCACAGTGGAATACACTAAGCCAATGCAATAAATTGAACCTTGGGTATATTTTCAACTATTGGGTATGTGACTAACATGTAATTTTCGGTGTTGAGGCTATTGCATGTAATATATTCGGAAAGTAAGCCAGAAAATCAGAGAGCCTGAAATCATTATACCTGAAGGTTATGTAGTGAGAATAAAGAAGTGTACAATCATTTCCATTGGCATCTGTTACTATATAGCCTGGAGATGGTTTTGTCAGCCATTTGGAGAATAACTGTTTTCTTCTATAAGTATATAGAGTTTCAATATTGCCTTAGGGATTTTAAAAGTATTATTGTTAATTCTCTTTTCATTTGCCAAGTATATCTCAAATAGGTGCCAAGAGGCAGACAGGATTGTTTGGAATATCATAGGTAGACACTTCGGGAAGAAAAAGAGTTTTAAAAGGACATTCATTTTGATGGCTGTGATTATTATAACTGCCTCATAGCAAAAGCAGACATTACCCTCTCACTGAATCCTTTATTAGTTTTATTCTTTCTAAAGATAGAAGTTTTTTATCTACCAGCAGAGAAGGGGTTTGGGTTTTTTTAATAAATGGAAACTCCTGATTTTACTTAGAATGAAAAAGATTTTCAAAGTCTATATTCTAGTGATTAGATATTCATGAAATTCACAGTTGATACAAACTACCATAAGGCATTCTTCTAGATTCAAGTCACTCACCCATACTTTAAAAGCAAAGATGCAAAGTCCATATCTTTGATTCAAGAAAAGGATTATAAGAAGATCATATTAGTTCTAACTAGTGATTTTTAAGTGTCTTTTGAACTGCATCCAAACAGTTGTTAATAAAAATACTGGTATTGTAAAATATGCCTTAAAATTATTAACTTTGGATCCCTAGTTTCTACTAGAATTTTCTATATGTAAGAAGCAACAGTATTGCTTCAAAAGCTGTAGATAAGACAGTATTAAATGTAATTTTAAACTTTTGTTCTTTGGCAACAAAAAAAAGGTTTTTCAATCTAACTTAAAGCTTTTGAAATAAAATAAAAGCTTTCCTTAAGCCAAGAAAGAGTAGTACAGCATTGTGCTGCACCACAGAGCAAGGCTGGGATTTTGCCATCAGCATGTCTGATGTGAGGACCTCCAGAGGTGCTCAACACTTGCAGCTGCAACTGACATTTATTCAAACAAACAATTTTATTTTATTTATTATTTATAAAATACACAATTGACATCTATTCAAATTAACTGGTTTATTTTAATTATTATTTATTCTATATACTCTTTACCATTCTATATTCTCTATACCATTTACTGATGTTAAGATGACAAAATCAAGCACTCAAAACTAAGGTAATGAAGTATTGTCAGCATTAAAGTTGTCTGTATACAGTTACTCTTATCTACTAGATACCAGCAACAAATGTTGGAGACAGGTCTTGAACTTTTAATCTGCCAGAGAGACCACATCTGATTTATTTGTCCTTCCACAGATATAGTATCATGTTTACAGTAAACAAACCTTTTCAAATGTAACCTTCACTGCTGTCTACTTGATCTGTCTTTCCAAAATTATAAGCACTCAGAAAGATGGTTGCAAATCAGGAAATATATATTTTGTAATTATACTGCAACCCCAAATTTTTCATTGGTTGCCCAAATTGTTCATATGCTTGTAATTTGTGTGTGCTATTGACCTATGCCCAAGCCATAAGAACCTGATAGTATCATCCAGTGTCCCATAGCATTGATGTGCAAAGCCACTAATGTCCATTAAACAGCTCCATATTGCATCAATAAATACCAGATAAGGTAAACTAATAAATCAGTTTTGCTGTAGGTCTGACTACACTGCAGTGAATGTCGGGTGAGGTTATGACTTGCTCTAAGAAAATAAAACACTGATTGGAAAAGGGAGCAGTATCTATGAAGGAAGAAGTGATCCTAGGGAGAGGGGAGCTGAACACTTGAAGGCAATCTTAACATCTAAACACAACAGGTATGTATACTTGTTTATACACTGTGAATGTGTTAATTAAGTTCCCCTGTGTAATCCTAATTATAGCTTTATTAGACTTTATTAATTTGTTCTTCTGATGTTAACTTCTTTCTCTTTCTTTTTCAAAGAGAGGATATCGATAGGATATTACACTGATGACTAGCAGTAGTGGAATCTGAAGCTGTGTTATATTAAGAAATAATATGCTTTGCAGAGCAGACTCTGAAGAATTGATGTCCACCGTAGCTGTTTGTGGAGATATTCTTCAGACTGTGTCTCATTTGGTCCCATGGATTGGCTGCCATAAATGAAAGGAACAGATTCAGGATGCATCTCTTGGTTTACTTCCACCCAAAAGGAGTCCAGTTTGTGATCACTCCCCAGAGATAATCAGGCTGCACAAAGTGGAGATTATTGGGAGATTTAGTTCAAAAGTCCACATCCAATCTGTTAAATATTATTGTGAGCCCTGCCTTTATATCAGCTACACTAACCCTTACTTCTGGAGCTACCAGAGCAACTGATAACAATGTTATGCTGTCAGTCTCTCTGTGAGTACACAAAGTAACAGATGTCACAGGTACCGTCAGGCAGCCAAAGGCTAGTGAAACCTGAATTGATTTGATTCTGTTCTGGGTACTGAAGAAAATGTCTAACTGAGTGCAGATTCTTCAACTAGTTTTCTTCCAAGCCTATCTTCATCCTATTTTTTTCTAATGGCAGAGTTTTTCCCTGCCACCTTCTCTACTGGAGTTCTAACACAGCTTATTTCAGTTTCACTCTTCTTGCTCAGCCACATCTTTTCTCTGTTCACCTGCAGGGAAAAGTAGCTCTTGTCTTTATTCTGCATACTCATCTCATCTCCTTGCTTGCTTCATCTGTACAAGTCCTGAGCCAAGATTTTTCATTAATGTTGCAGAGACAGATGGATTCTGATGTATATGCAGGATACAACTAAACTATTTTTAAAACATATTTTTTTCCTTTCTACAAGGAGAATAAAACCTTGCAGCTAAGTTAGCAATGTCTTGTATTTTCAACACAGGATGGCAGGCTGATGAAATATTTTTAAACAAGAAAAATGTTTAACACAAATAATGTAATGAGTCTGATATTGATAAAGTTTCTGTGCTTGCAAACCATATGTGTTAGTTATCAAGTTTAAATAATTTCTTTTTTTTTTGTCATGACCCTGAAGAAGAGAATGCCTAGACTGGCTCTTGGGTTTGTGTTGAATTAACAATGTCAAAATGCATGGCCACAACTGGCATGGCTATTTTATGTTATTTATGTTGATGTACTGCTGATATATATGACTGAATCCAGCCCTCACTAGGTATCTAGCCCATAAAAGTATCTTAGAAGGTGAGAGTAATTGATGACATGTGCTGCTGGATTGCCAGTTGGAGTTAAAACATGAAAATTCTTTTTGGCATATAGTGTGGGGTGTTGTTATCTCAAAGGGTTTAAGTTAATGACAGATGTAATTGGAATGATACAGATTGAATTTATATGTATATGTCCCCTCTTGTGCTGTTTATCACCTCTGGTACAAAGATTGATGGCAGAAATATAAATATTGGGAGGCCTGGCAGATTGATTATATGACAGACAGGTATAACCCAAGATGTCTTCCCCAGAGTATTTTTTATGTGCACTACAGGGTCTTTATCCCCTTTAGTATATAAAAGTTTTGATTGGTCATGACCAGCTTAATTGGCATATCCTTAACTGTTGACTAACCACGTGGCTTTTACCAAATGTGTTTCCCAATGTGTGAAGGTTCGAGCACACATTGCTCTCAGTGTTTTCCTTATCAATCCATTTTCCTGGAAGCTGGTGCATGATAGGGCTTGTGATATAGACACTCATTGCCATGTTCTTTGGTCCAGGTGTCTATGAAGTTGTTTCAGAAATTACTCCAGTTGTTTGACTCATTTTTTTCTGTGGGGCATGTTGCCACAAGGCTTGTTTTTCAAGGCCCAGGTGTTCTGGGCAGTGACATGGGACATGGGATATGCGTCCAGCCATATGGTGGTTGCTTCCACCATTGTAAACACATCATGCTTCCTTTGGCAGGTTTGTTGGAGTGTAATAAAATCATTCTAGCATACCTCCACATACTTGTATTTTAACCATCATCCTCCATACCAGAAAGACCAAACATTTGGCTTGCTTCATTGCAGTGCATGCTCCACGTTCATGGATAATGTGTGCAACAGTGTCCATGGTAAAGTCCAACCCTCAATCACAAGCCCATCTCTATATTACATCAGTTCCTTGATAGCCTGAGATGTCATGAGTGCACTGATCTACAAATAGTCCACTAGTCCAGATACACCCGAGCCACTTCAGTCTTAGGAACCTGATCTGCCTGCTGGTTGTTCTTCAGTGGCATCTATATGACATACTTTTACAAAGAGGTTCTCTACCTAGGCAGCAATATCTTGCAACAATGCAGCAGCCCAGACGGGTTTGTCTCCTCAAAGCCCATTGCTCTGTTTCCCTTGCCATCCCTTACCATCACCACAGGACATCAGGCAACATAGAGATAGAGTACTGGCTATTAGCAATGTCTAAAGTTAGCTGGATGGCCTTCGTTTCTGCAAATTGGCTCAATTCACCTTCTCCTTCAGTAGTTTCTACAGTCTGTCAAATAGGACTTCACACAGTTGTTTTCCATCTCTGATGCTTTCCTACAATAGAACAGGACACATCAGTGAACAGTGCCTATTTCTTGAGTCACCCTTGGTGTTTTCTTCCAGAGGCTCAGGTAAGGTCATTTTTCTAGGATGCAGTGTAGATCACATTTTTTTGTATCTTTTCCTCTCTGGATTGGCCCAAGACCTACTGCATGAACTATCTCCCGATTAATTTATTCGAAGATTAGTTGTTGCTTAGAGCCCTATTTGAAAATTTTCCTCTGATGGGTCACTTCATAGAGAGGGCTTGCAATCTGACTGTAATTTGTAATGTGCATTCTCCAAAAAAACACAACAACTTAAGAAAGCTTGAGTTTCCTTTTTGCTAGTTGGTGTGGACATCACTATTACTTCATTGGTAACTTCCATTGGGATATGACCACATCCATATTTTCACTTTATTCCTGAAAACTGGATCTGCTGCCCAGATCCCTTTACATTACTTAGCTTTACTGCAAAACAAACTTTCAGAAGTATTTACACTATTTTCTTCCCTTTCTCTGTGTCTTCTGCTGTGTTGCCTCACATGATGAAATCACTAATTTATTACAGTTGTTCAAGACCTTCACTCTGTTCAGGTGCAGTCTGGATTGGTCCCTGGCAGATGTTAGGGCTAGATGTTAGGTGTTTCCAACCCTGCAGCAGTCAATATGGTGTGCAGGACGCCTGTACAAGTGAAAGCGAACTGGGTCTGATGCGCCAGGCCATTGAATCCACACAGCCCAGTAAACCTGGTTGTTCCATTTCTCTACTTGGTTGGAGGCAAGGCCCCTTTAGTCCTGATCATAGTATTAATAATTCACTTGTAAATATGAATCAGACGTACATTTATCCTACTCTGTCCAGAGAACTGTCCACTGGAAACTGGAGCACATATTTTCATGGAAGAACCCAATTTTGTGACTGTTTTTTATTGCAACTCACATAGCCATGCCTCCATGGTCAACATAGATTTTCTATCCCAGTTCCTCCTGTTTTCTCTATGATCATGCAGATAAAACCACAGGGTGGCCCATGGTGTCCGTGAACTCTGTCCCAGCTAAAATCAGGAAAACTCCTTTGCTCTTGAGCAAAGGAGGGCTCACTCCTAGCTGAAATACTAGTCCATACAGGTGGGACACAGAGAATATCCTCTCTAAATTACTGGAACTCTTAAGACAGTTTCTCCACCGCTGAGACATTTGTGCATAAGGAAGAAGAAAGATTTCCTTTGTACTGCTGGAGTTGGCCAGCTATTCATCCACTATTTTTCCCTCTCTGCCTTTCCAGGTCATTACTGTCAATGGATTGGCATATGACAGTGGTGTGCCCTGTATACACTTTCACCACATGGGTTGTGTGCAAAGGACTTCATCTGGATCTCTGGATAACTGCTCATTGTCCAGGTTATCAAAAATCAATCTGAACCCTTGAGACAGATACTGTGTATATTCCAACCACTGTGACATGCATTGCACCTGAATGAGACAATGAACATGTTTTGGTCACTCCTATAGGTGAAAATAAATACTGAGTGCCAAAGACTAATGGAGAGTAGAGACTAACAGTAGACTGTTGTGGCCTGAATAAAGTCACACTGCTGCTGCTGCTCAGGAACAGGCTGGACATCACAAGGTTAGTGGTGATCCATTGTTTTTCATTTGTATCACTTGTTTTTCTTGGGGTTTATTTCTCTATATTTTTGTTATATTTATTTTAATTACATTTTTAGAGTTTTATTTTTGTTATATTTTATTTCAATTATTAACCTGTTCTTATTTCAACATATGAGTTTTCTTACTTTTACCCTTCAAATTTTCTCTCCCATCAGAAGTGTACTGACAAGCAGTTGCATGGTGCTTAGTTAAGCACCCCATTGCAGGAGTTCAACCACAATGGAGCTTATAAAATTCAATCTGTCATTCTCGTCCTAAGATGGATAGGGGAGAGAAATTATAATGAAAGGCTTGAGATGAAGACATGCAGAAATCACTCACCAATTACCATTGTGGATAAAACAGACTTGACATGGGGAAATTATTTATTACCAATCAAATCAGAGTAGGGTGATGAGAAATAAACTCAAATCTTAAAACACCTTGCCCTCAACTTTCCCTTCTTCCCAGGCTTAACTTCATTCCCAATTTTTTCTCTTCCTCCTCTCTTATATGCAGGGGATATGGGAATGCGAGCTGTGCTCACTCCATCACATGTTGTCTCTGCTTTTCCTTCCTTCTCAGGAAGACAAATCCACACATTCTTCCTCTGCTCCAGTGTGAGGTCCCTCTCATGGGAGAGAGATCTTTACAAACTTTTCCCAACTGAGTCCTTCCTATAGGCTCCCCTTCCTTAAAACTCTTCCAGTGCAGTGCCCTTCCACAGGGTGCAGGCCTTCAGGAACTGTTTGCTCCAGCTTGAACTCAGGGTCCACAGGGTCACAAATCCTTCAAGCAAAGTTGCTCTAGGATGGACTTCTGTTTCTGTGGGTCCACAGGTCCCGTCAGAGGCCTCCTCAGGATGAGCTTCTCACAGGATCACAGTCTCCTTTGAGCTTCTACTTGCTCTGGCATGGAGTCTTTCAGGGACTGCAGGTGGATTTTTGCTCCATTGTGGACCTCCTTTCCATTGTGGACCTCCATTGGCTGCATGGGCACAACTTATATCACCATGGGCTGCACCATGGGCTGCAGGGGAATTTCTGCTCTGGCACCTGAAGCACCTCCTCCACCTTCTGCCTCACTGACCTTGGTGTCTACAGAGCTGCTTCTCTCACTGTTTCACTCATCTTTCCTGGCTACCAGCATGCAGGGCCTTTTGCCCCCATTATTAAATATTTTATCCCTGAGGTGCTCCCACTGTGGCTGTTGGGCTCTGCCTTGGCCAGGGGTGAGTCCGTCTTGGAGCTGGCTGCATTGGCTCTATCAGACTTAGGGGAAGCCTCTAGCAGCTTCTCACAGAAGCCACCCCTGTAGCCCCATCCTGCTACTAAAACCTTGCTATACGAGCCCAATAAATCATACTAAAGAAAGGGATACATCTTATGCAATGAGATTTGTCTGGTGTTGTTGGTCCAGTCATGCTTAGCAATCTATCTTCTAAAATTCAGCATCTACTCAACTGACTGGTAAGTTATTCCTTTATTTAAAATAATAGAATTAGAAAGGAGAATCAGAATAATTTATTGAATACTGGCGTTGTGTCAATTTTGAAAGCCAGTTAAAGTAATTCTTTTTTTCTGAAGGCCAGGCATTCTCTATCACTCTGTCTTGCATGGATTGAAAAATAGTCATTCATTTGGATAATAAGACACAAAAAGTGAGAGCTTCATGCGATGTATACTGGAGTATGGGGAGCCCATCTAATGATGATGAAAAGCCTCCCAGAATGAAGACGTGTTTATCCTTTTCCTATCTTTGTCAATATTTTCACTGTTTTCTCTTTTTTTCTGTTGTGTTCTCTTACGTGTTTTTGGTTTGGTTTTTGGTTGGTTGTTGGTTTTTTTTTTCCTTTTTTTTTTTCCAGATGAGTCTGGAAGAAATTAATGTTGAGCCTATTAGCACTAGATACAAATGCTTAAAGTGGTAGTTAGATTCTGTAAATCATTATAATAAATCCGCCCTTAAAAATACATGAATTAGAATCCTTTTGGAAATTCTACTTCATTATATGAGTTGAGAAAAATACTGAGTCATTAATATTGGCAAAAAATTAATAAAGAATGGACTGTTGGGAGTTAGACCATAAGACACCTGTGTGTTAGCCCCAGTAAGCAGTTAACCATCACTGGTCACTCACCCACTCTCCCCATTGAGATGGTAGAGAGAATTAGAAGGAACGAAAAGAGAAAATTCTTGGGTTTTGATAAAGACAGGTTAATAAGTGAAAGGAGAAAGAGGGGGGAATCACCAACATGTTTTGCAGAAACAATAAGTCACCACTAACAGACCAATACTCAGCCAGTTCTCAATCAATGCCAACTTTGGGAAAACTGCCATCCAAGTTTTATCACTCAGCACAATGCTATATAGGTTGGAATGTCTCTTTGGCCATTATAAGTCAGCTATCATAGCCTTTTCACTAGTGTGGCAGAGTGAGAAAGAGAGAAGGGCTTGATGCTGTGCAAGCACTGTTTCACAATGACGTGTTAACAACGCTATTTTGGTCACCAGTCATAAATGTATCACCGTATGGGCTGCTACGAAGAAAATTATATCCGTCCCAACCCAATACAATAGTTGAGAAGTCCTCTCCAGCTCAGGAAGTCTTGACATTCATAAGTGCTGGAAGATGGATGCTTTTATCTTCTCTTATTTCCCATTTTCCATGTATTTTCTTAGAAACTACTGATTGTTGCCAAAGAAAGAAGAGTACGACAGATGAAATTTGGATCTCCTTCTGGTGAGACCATTCTTCAGGCAGATAGATATATACAGCTTGTGTACTTCATTGCGACCATATGGTGATTAAGAACCAATTTGTAGGGCAATGTATCTTAAGCTGGTATTAACCTAAAATTAACTACTGGACTAATTTCACTCTGGCCTAACTTGTTTCACCTATTCTTTTATTTCTCTGACATTTTACTGCACCATAATTTAAGATAACACACAATATTTTCAGCATAGGTATTTGTAAGACAATGATATTGATATATATTTATGCACTCACTTTGCAATTATATGTGGTATTTTGAGTTCTGTTTTTTTAGAAGGCAGAGTATACTCTTCTTCATGTAAAAGATAAGTGTTTCACCACTAAAATATCTACTATAACTAAGAAAATTTGAATGCAGGCCACATAAAACAAAAAAGGCATAATTTGTGATGATATCATCTGTTTATTGTGCTGGAATAAACATCCACATGGCAATAAACAAGCCTCTCAGATATTGTAACTGACTGGCCCCTTTCTAGCTCAGTGGCTTTGCACCTGTTTATTGACAAGAACGGAGTCCTCTATGCTTTCTAATACAGGCAATATGATGGCATGTTAGACAAAGACATAACAACAGCACAGGAGTTTGATAAAGGACTGATTGATGTTCTCTTATTTCTTCATTTTCCTACCTTTCGGTCTTCAATTTACATACTGCTGTCTGAGAAAGAGATACTCTAGAGTTTTTCGCTCAATCTTACCTTTCTTCAGCCTCATTAAATCACTCAGTTCACTGCTGTGAAAATGATTTGAATGTCTCTATTTGTTAAAATCTATGATACTCTGACTGTGTAGGGAAACAGTTTCATTTTACTCCAGACTGGTAGCTACTGTAGTCTTCATTAATTTCAAACAAATCAAGTGTGAAGGGTATTTATTGCCTGGCAGATTGAACACATTTTGAAAGGTTTCTCAGGTTTCTCAGAGGAACTTGTTTTGCAACAAAATTATACTCACCAAAATGCTTTTGAAATGCTCAACGCTTTGGGTTCTTTTAGCAAAGAAATAAGCTAATCTCATCTTTATAAACAAGAACTTTGTTTAAAAACAGTTGAAATTATTTGTTGTATCTCCACTCAGAAGACAAAAATAAAGAACTTAACAACTTTTGCTACTACCTGATCGGAGACACAGAATGTTCCCCACCATTATTTGTCTCTCCACCCAATTGCTCTGTGATAACATGCTAATACTTTTTATGCCATGAACAAAAGAGGACAGTTTCAAGACCACAGGAATATGCAACGTATTCAGATATTCTCAGGTGAACCTGTTGAGTGGGCAGATATTGTATTTGAAATAGGAAGTTGGTTATTACGTTCTTATAACCGCTGTCCAGCAATCTTTAATTCTTTACTATGACAAATATTCTACATTACAGGGAATGGAGTCACAAATAAAAAAAAAATTAAAGCACTGGAGGTGTTGACTTAGGCAATCCTCAAAAAGTTGGAGTGTTTAGCTCCTTATACTGCAAGCTTCACAACTGATAAAAAAATTGTGGTAAATCCCGATGGTAACAAGTTAAAGAAGATGACCAGATTTTAGGCCTTGAAGTGTGGCTTTTAGAGTAGGATAGACAGTAAGATAGGAGAGTATTGAACAGCTGAGAGTGAGTACTAATAAGAATGTCAGAGCTTTTATTTTTTTTAGTTATTTATTTTGCACGGTTTTTAACACAGTGGTCCACAGACTCTTACTATTACTCTTTATATACCACCCAAGGAGAGCAATGTGTTAAAAAAAAAAGATAGAGATTATCCTCTTGAAAGACTAGATGTGAAGAATTTTTGCACTTGTATTAATTAGGCTGATTCAAGGACAGTTTAAGAAGGGGAGGGAGCAGCTGGGTTGGGAAGTTTCAGTGGACAAGGAGTCAACTAATTCCTCAGGGATGGGGGTTCACTCAGAATTAATAACAGAAGATATCAAGTAAACAGCCTGAAAAGGAAAAAAAATTAAATATACTCAAAGCGCTGCAGATTTATGTAGTAGTATGTGTGTCAAAGCTACACATAAGACACCACAGCTGACCTGTTGTATGAAAAAACCCACATTAGGAAATGTAAAACAATCTGATATCTCAAAGGATAGCAAATTAATCATTCATAATCAAGCAAGACCTTTCCACTTTTCTGAGATTTGAAACACAAATGCACCATTGGCCAGAGTATCTGTAGCTTGGGAAGATATCCGAATCCGAAATACTAATCATTTTTCTGCCATAAGGAACATTTAAAAAAACATCTTCAGCAGCTCCACAATATATGAGGCAATGAAAGATGGTTACTTAAAGTATAAATCTGTTGGCCTGCTGGTAATGTAAGTTTAGAATTATGTACATCTGTTTATGAATCTTTACAAACTTTCTGATAAAGCTGTGCTAAATGGATCAGTGACTCTGTGCTGACCTGGCTATTGCTGCAATCATCAGCTAAAATGATTAGATGCAGACTGTGCTTTATCTTTGCCATAAAGAAGTGCAAATCCAAGAATAACAGAAAAAAAAATAGGAAAGTTCTGCTAATTCACCTAATCTTTACCCAGTGCCAAATTTGGCAAATCATTTGCCAGGAGCTGATCTACAAAACCTGGGGAGATGACTTTGGGGAAGACAGGATCTTGCCTCATGGGTGATTTGTAATTAGGCACTAACAATGTGCAGAGTTTGAAGTGCATATGTATTTAACCTGTGTCTTGGAACCTTTTTTTTTCTTCTAATTGCCAGTGAAAACTCTTGTGTTTATTACATAGCAGTAAAATAATTTTGAAGTAATTAAAAAAACCCCAAACCTTGATGCTTGTCTAGAAATTATACAAATTACAGAAATTATATAAACCTTCACCATATAGACGTGGGAAATCAGCCACTGCCAAAAGTATGTGCAGGTCAATTGTTACCATTTTGAGCAAGGACTCTGCTTTTGATTAAAATCACATTATTCTGTTTTAGTGGCTACCACTGAAAAAAGAGGACAAGACATCTCCTTAATTAGTGATTAAAATTATCCATGTAATAGCTGACTAATAATGATGTAAAAAAATTGCTTTTACAGATAGACAATCAAATCCTTTCTGGGTTTGCAAAGCTTATTGTTAGGCAATTATCAGGCTCTGCCTTTGATACTCTATACAGTATCTAATTGTATAATTCCAGCCAGGTGTGAAGAAAAGAAAACAAAAGATAAAGAATGATGCTGACTGTGATTCAGGATTAGTGATTGTTCTCATATTGTATCAAATAAAGTCAGCAAAGATAGTTGCATTCACTTGTGGAAAGCTATTAAGAGAAGGTGTTCATTTTGGTTTTTGTTTTTTGTTTTTAATGAAGTATCAATAAATCATCAGGAAAAAAGGTTTCTTACTGGGATTCTCAACAAGGAACAAGTCCTGGTATTTCATTTTAAAGCAGAGCAGTGGGATTCCCATATGCTGAACAAAAAAGTTTTGAAACAGAATCTTCATAGTCCACTGTAACTATGGAGGTGAAAAAAAAAAAAAAAATATTTCTCTTAAATCACCACAAAAATCTGCTTCTAGGGAAAGGAACTGGCTTTTTGGCATGTTCTGAAGCTAAAGCTGTAGTGAGGCTCACATACCCATATTTGTGCAATCTGGCATGCAGGAATTTGCTGTTGCAATAGCCGGAATCAGGCTTTTCTTCTTTGAACAAAAATCACCCAGCCAAAAAGAGGGAACACTCCAACACAGGTGTAAAGTTGTTACTGCTATAGTAATAAAGGATAAAATAAGGAAATGTTTTACCTAGAAAGCAAGCAGAATATTAATTTCTTATTTCTATTGACAGGATCTAAATGTGACCTTGTCAGTAATGAAGATAATTTGTATGCTATAAATCATTAAATTTTGTGTGAATCATTGAAGGGACATCAATGACTATTGCATTAATCAGAAAACTGTAACTAACTATAACAGTAACTAGTAGAGGAGCAATCAGCAGATTTACCTCTCACTTCTCCCCACTGTAGAAAAAAAATCTTTTTTACCTGAGCATGTGTAAGCACAGGAACTGTTGAATCATTAAACCAGTATTTTAGGTATATATACTTTTTATACTTTAAAAAAATGCTTAAATAAAGATCAGATTTTCAAAGCTCCTAAGCACTCATTATTTCCCATTACAATACCTCCAATAAGATTTTCAGAACTCTTAGACAGCAAATTCTTCTGAAAGTGTTTTAAAAAATAAAAGTATTTTGCAAAGCTAATCCTAATTGTTGCAGCTTTCTAAAACTCCTGATTATAATGCTTGCTACCTCTTCACAAAGTAATAAACTTTATGTCCTAGTTTTGTAATAAACCTGACTTTGGCATGAACTTCTCAATAGAGAAGACAATTGGATATAGCAAATCAATATGTTTTCTGTTATTTATTTTTATGATTATATGCATAGTTATAATTTCAGCTGTTACTATTACACTTATATTTATATTTTTCTTTTAAAAAGAGTTTTCTTTTTTTTTTTTTCCTGGGTGATATTTTTCTTTCACTCCTTCAGAACCTTTCTTTTAAAAATTAAAATTCAGGAAAGAAAGATAGGATAGTACAGCCATAAAAGCTAAAAATTCTGTATCTTCACAACAGAAACATCAGGGCAAATTCTCTTTCTCCTTGTTGCCACAGGATTTATTATACTGCCCCAGAAGTTCTCTGTGCTATCTATCGGTGGTGAAAGTGTTTCTCTGTGTCTACTCAGATATTTTGTGTGACAGGATGGACATTTGTCTGTATATGAGTTAGACAACCTAGAGGCAGTCCTCTGGGAGACATATTTAGCACATACTCAGGGAGCTTTTAATCTCATCCATGTCAGATGTCTAATTTAGAATTAGACAAGTCATTTGTGAGAAGTCCATAAGTCTCCCTACAAAGAAATTGTTATGGGTAGAAAGTGGTTTAAAACTGTTCTTTTACATGATAAATAAAAGAAACTCTTCTGGAGGGGAAAGAGAGGGAGTGCAGGGAGGGCTTATCAGAGTGCCCTGGGCTCAGAGCTGGGAAACTGTGGTGTCTCAGCTGAGGCAGTGTAGAGAAACTGCAGAGCTCAGAAGTCTTGCGCACTCAGAGCTGGTGGCAGTGGGCAGGGGGAAGGGCTACCGTGGCCAGTCCTGCCACCACTGCTCTGTCACTGCCGCTGGCAGGCCGACCCCAGTGGCACTGCCGGCTGGCATCACAGGGCTGCGATATCTGTGCAGGGCTGATGCCATGCCAGACCCCAAGCAGTGGCACCGCTGCCACCACTGCTTTCGCAGCCACTGCAGTAGCCAGCCCGCTGCCAACTCTAATGAGGGCAGGAACTGAGAGGCTGGAAAGTGCCACTGAGGAGCTGCTGCCTGCTTCTGTGGCACTGCCCGGACAGCTCCTGCTGCCACCACAGTCCATGCAGCAGGGGTGGAGGTGCACTGGTGCACAGGACCAGGAGGGGAGGGGTTGCAGATGCTCCATCATGGCCAACCCCTGGCCCTGCTGGCAGCTGCTGACTGCAGCCGTGATGTGGACGGGGACTGCCCACAGAGCTGGGCAGCCCCAAGCATACACAGGAGCCAGGCAAGAACAGAGAGGTCCCAGAGAGAGAAGCCCCGGCATCACAGCATGGGATGGGGCATTTCCCAGGCAGGTGGTGTGACGCACGCAGGTGGGGACTGGCACCATGCCAGCCTGCACAGGCAAAGCCATGGATGTGATCTTGAGAACAAAGACATGCGTTTTTCCTGGGTGCATGGAAATTGGATGGGACCAAAGCAGGGTGGGCTTGGTGGCTACTTAATGAAAGTGCAGGCCACGCCTCATGGGGAGGAGCAGCGGGGTGGATCCAGAGAACAGTATAGGCGTGGTCACAAGGATTCTGGACTCCATATAAACTGCAGCTGCCGTGACACATGGGCTCATTTGGAACTCATTGGAAAAGAGTGAGGACCTGTGTGCTGCTGCTGTTTCAGCCGTCTCCACCATCTTTGCTGCAGTTTTCCACTGTTCCAGCCGTCTGTTTGCAGGCTCCAGCAGCAGTCAACACTGCTGTCCAATCACTGATGGCACAGCTGCTCCAGCTCTCCTTGACTTTCTAGTTCGTTAAACTCCTAAACCCCTGTCTACCCTCCATGACCCTTGGGACCTCCAACAGCTCTGGGAAACCCCAGTGACACCCTGGACCCTCAGGACCTCCAGAAACCCTGGGAAACTGCTGCAGTGCCTCAGCCATTCCTCGGGACCCCGCAAAGACCTCCTGACAACCTCCTGCTACCCTCTGTTCCCCCCTGCCGGTCAACAGAGCTCACTGCAACCTCCTTCTGCTCTCAGCGCCCCCTCTGGCCACCAGAGTGCACAGCACCTTTTTGTTACTCCTGTCTGGTGCCCTCTACTGGTCGCAGCTGTTGCTGCACACAGGACATACAAGGAGAAGGGACAACTACTCTCTCAAAGGGTTCTGATTTTTTGTGAATATTGTGGGTTTCTATTGTTTTGTTTACTGTTTATATCCAAATCACTACCTCATATACACATATACATATTTACATATATATAATATATATAAATACATATGTAATTTTTCAATAATGTTTTTTATCTTTCCATTCATCCTTTTGGTCTCATATCCCTAAATTAAAAATATAAACAGTACAAATGACGACAGAGATAATACACAGAAACTACTTATTTGGTTAGATGAATTCCACTTCAAAGGTACAGATTAGCAAGCTTTGATTAAAGGTCTTGCTTTAGGCATAGACTGTTGCCTAAACAGTAGCAGTACAGTTTTAAGTAAAAGAGAGATTTTCCTGATCTCACAGATGCAGTTGCAACTTCTTCAACAAGTCATTTCTTGAGGCATTGACTTCTACAAGCATCACCTTTCCCAAATGGCTCCTATTATAGATACCAAGCAAATCTCCCAGAAATACATACCTAGGGTTCTGCTGTCTTCCTATGCAACCTCACCTTTCACTACCACCACAGACTTCGATATTGACAGGAGTTAAACTACATGAAAGATATTTGTTCCTGTTTTGAGAATGGAAAAATTTTAATTTGTTCAGAATGCAGAGAAGTTTTCAACTGTCTGTAAATGGGGATGACAGAAACAGAGTAAGTTCTAGGCTTCTTACTACATGAGAAAACTAAAACTTTTACTGTTTAGGGAGTTCTTGTGATATAAGAAGGGAAAATATTCAGTGAAAGTTCTGGGTACAAAGTGAGGGAGGCTAAGAGACACCTCAATGGAGAAGAGAAAAGATAGATTTTCATCAAACTTCGTGATACATTAAGGAACTCATAGGCAGGTGTGTAGTTCTTTTAATTCTCTCCCTGCCCCATTCCTATCCCCCACCTTCTTCCTCAAAATCTCTGTCCCTTTTCCTCCCTCCAGACCACCCCAGCTTCCATATTCACACAGGGATCTGTGTGCCTACCTCGAGAATGCATTGCCTCATCTTATTCCTCAAAGAACCCCTCTATTTAATCTCTCACACCTCTTAGCATGATGAGGGAAAGAAAAGGGAAAAAGAGGGGAAAATTGACTAGGACTGATATCCTGTTCCAGAGGGGTCATGGAGCAGTGACCCAAGATCTGAGACTTTCTTCAACCTTTGCTCTTTTTGGTTATATCTGTGCTGCACAAGGTTCATTACCCATATCATAGTCCTAGTTGTCTTTTACATCTTTTTGCCACCTCTCTCTGTTGAGCTCCACACTTTTCCATAACACTAATGTTATTTAGGCTACTTCTGCATCTGTGGGCATAAGAAGAGAGATAGCAAGTCTATGCAAAACAAGCTGCCAATTCTACCTATGCAATAAATTGGCCTGTGTAATCCTCTACCATCCTCTTGCATTCAGAAAAGGGCAAAGAACACGGTACATAGCAAAAATGCAAAAGAAAAACAATAGAAAATCTATTTTTATGAAGCACAAACCTTCCTTTTCTACCAACATTGACTTCAAGTTTAATATTATGTTTTACAGTACGGATTAACAAAATTGTCCAATTACCTTCAAAAGAACCTCAAGAATTATACATTCTTTTCTTATTTTCAAGTTTTCAGAAGTATACATTGATCATGAATTGCAGTCAGTATATTAGTTATTGGCAGCAGCTCTAATCTTTCTGTTTTGTGCAAAAAAGTCATACAGAGAACACTGGCAAAATTACTTTTGTAATTTTAAAGCATATATCACATTTTAATTTAAACTTCACAACACAGTAAGTTCTTTACTTCTTAAATAAGTATTCCAATTTTAAATCTTGCAAGGATGAATAGCTGAACCAAAAATTTCACTCAGTTTCAGAATTACTCTGAAGTCATAGCCAAAAATTATATATAATTACACATAAATACAAAAGGTTTTCTCCATCTACTGGGTGTCCCACTATTTTCTTCTTCATTAGTAATAAGGCATATTATTCCGTGCAAAATATAATTATAGCTTATTTGGGGGCTTTCATTAGAATCTCAGGTTTTTTATGTGCAGATGAATTTGAGAACAATCCTTCTTTGGGGGTAAAATTTTCCAAGTTTGGTCTCGCCTAAATATTTGGCTTAGTTTGCCTTTTGAGGTATAAAACTTCTGAGGTAAGTAACTCCAGGCGTTTCAGAGGAGAGAATAAATGTAACTCTTCAACACCACTATAAGCTTTTTTTTCTTAATAAATAGGTTGGTAGGCGAAAAATGCCCTCTTAGGCCCTATGGTTTGGGAATGAGAGCTTAAAAAGTCAGAACGTTTTAAACCAGTGACTTATGTGTTGGGATGCTTTGCAGACCACCTAGGTGGCTCCACTGGTCATGGGCCTCTGGCAAGTGAACCCATTCCTTTGGCCTGATTTCCATTCACAACTGTGAATCAATCTCTATTGACAGATTTACAGCAGTCAGTGTCAAGAAAGCAGCCTAAACTATCAGACCAATGCTCCTCAGTAGTTTTGCTCACATTGATCATCAGGGCCAGTCTCTTCTAAACAGACAGCTCCTTCTGACAGAGGCTGGAATCTGTTTTTCCTTGCTACCTTCCTTGTTTCCTTCTTTCCTCTATTTCTCTCCTCTTGCTTTTTTCTTTCCTGCCTGGTAGTGTAGTGTCCTCCTGAATTCTGTGTAACTCCTGCAAGGATGCAATTCAAAGGATTAATGGAGCAAATGGAGTAAAAATAAAGATTTTGCAGTCAGTACTGGGCTTTACTACCTCTTCATAACTTTTCCAGACATAAAATACCCCCAAAACAGCACCCAGATTTATATTTTATTGGGAACCATGCAGTTCAACTAGTTGAGTAACAGAAGAGAAATTACAAGGCTTCACACCATTCATGGAGCCCCTCACAAGCAATATGAAGGGCAGCCTACCTTCAGTTCTGCTTCCGCCTGTGGCACTGGGCCCTTGCTGTTAATCATTGCCATCAACTTGAGTTCTGACAGTCCCATCTGCTGACAGAGGGTTCACACCCAAGTAGCAAGTGACATCACTTTTCAACAGGTGGTTGGTTTTCTCTGCAGGTATAAAGAAAAACATGATTGGTTTTTATTTGTACAGTGCAGAGATCAGTTTTTACTCAACTCTAAGTATCAGTGTAGATGAAGCATGCCACATCTGGTGGAGCATAGCTCTAAGGTGCTGGTGAGTGAGTCCACAGTAAAAGAGACAGTCTTAGCAGCACCAGGACAATATTGTTATTTCAAAAGATCTTTATTAACTTTTTGTTCTACTGATAACTTCCAATATTAAGCTCAGTCTCATCAAGATCTCTACCACAGACTGTCCTGACTTCATCCAGCTTAATTTCATGATGCATCTTGGCCAAAAGCTGTTTAGAAAGGACAGGCATTCAGATTGTCATTGTCCCATAATTTGGAATATTCTGGGGTTGGAGTTTGCTAACACTTCTTCCACTGCCTTGTCTGAGGTAAAGGAGGCCATGCTTACCACTGGCTGCCCACTGAGAAAGTATCTCTCCAATATTGCTATTACAAGGCAGGGGTTGTATCAACTACAGCACTCATAGCCCTAGGCAGATTAATGATGCCATTTAAGAGGTTCTACTACCACAAATAGCTCTCCCACTTTACAGGGTTATTTCAACTTGCAAATGGTTGCCTTTGGAAATACATGTCTTTTTAAAGCCACAGCAATCAGAGAAGAGGTTGAACTAACAGCATAAAGGTGGTTCTCTTAGAAGATTCACAGCCTCATTTAGTCTCATTCCTTTGTTAAATTACTATGTTGACGATTGGCCTAGAAGAGAAGATAACTTTCTTGTATAATAGAAAATCTTGTATCATCTCCAGAGCTGAGTGCAGAAAAGGTCTCTGTTTGGGATACCTGGAAAAGTCTGATGCAAGGACTGTGAGTCTAATACTTTGGAGAAAGTCAAACATAAACTTAAGGAATCTTTGGATGATTTTTTTTTTTTCATTTTGAGTTCCTTTGTCTAGCACAGACTATACTTTTCCATCTGCACAAACTGTTTTAATTCTTGAAAATGGCTTCTCTTGATGTTGCCTACTTCTTGTGGAGCTTTCCGCTTACAGGAAAGTAAAGTTTAGCTTAAATCACCTGTGACTTTCAGAGTTAGCATAGGTAGATTTTTGTGGCATCTGTCTGAAAACAGAGCACTGAACCATAGGGATTCCGGTTATCTGAGAATTTGTCTGAGGACTATAGGGCAGATAACAACAAAGTGATCTGTTGTAAATTGTCACACAGTCAAAAGTCAACAAGAATAAAGTGAGCAAGCAAAGTTTGTGTCACTTGACCCATTGACATGGGAAACGGCCTTATGTTCCATGCGTACTGCCCGTGAACAGACATGCTTTGAATATTCTAACTTGCACTGTGCCGCGCCATGCCTCTTTGTACTGTCACATGCCTGGATTTCCAAATACATCTGTAGTATCCCTCCATGGCAGAAATGTCAAGGTTTTAATGCGCAATTTGATACATACATACATACAAAGAACCTCTAGGAACTCATCAAAGTACCCTAGTCCCAAAGGGGGGAAAAAAAATTTGTAGATGTCCAAATACATCAGCATTATATTGTGCTCCATCTGGCCCCGAAGTCTTATAGTAACAGTTTCAGTAAATCTATCACTCAATTTATATTTAACATATAACTCAGGACCCAAGGTGTCCTTAACTTATTCCATAACTTATAGAGAAATATTTTTATGCATTTATGAGGCATATTTTAGTACTGGCTAGTGGGAAAATGTCATGTGGTACATACATATGGTTCAAAGGGAGTATTAAATGGGTCTTGCCAAGAAGTGGCTACTAGTTGAGAGTTAGATAGTGTGCCCAAACAATTCTCATCCTGCATCACATAAAAATCTGTGGGACATTCTGAAGTCCCATGTGAACTTGTATGGTGCTTGTAGGTAAGTTGTTCCAGCCTAGAGCATTCTCACTTGGATGACAATTGGGTGAGATCTAGCATAGCAGTCCAGTCTTGGCTCATTTTATCTCATATACTTTTCCATCATTGTTATAGCAATATTCACTTTTCATTTTAATAATTATTCTTAGGAGGATATAAAGTGACTTATTATTTCAATGTGACAAGAGACTGGAAAAGTCATTAATTAATCTTCTGGTATAATAGGTAAATATTTGTAAATAAAACACATATTATTTACCTGATAAATGCCCTGTCATAGCCATTCTGGTGTTTTGTTTACTCTGTAAATATGTAATCAGGTGGATCTCATTATTTTTAATTGTGCATTGTGAATATTTCTACTTTTAATGATTGCTAAATTGATATCAGTTGAATATATCCAAAGCTGTGACAGATGAAGTTCAGAAGAACACTGACCTAAAAATGACCTAATCTTCTATGTGACAGCAACAGCCTTTGAATGTGTTGAGAACTACTTCATTTTTCATTTCTTCATAGGTTCGTGTCTTGTTTCAATTAAAGTTGTCATGTTGGTTCTGCATGGTGATATATTCCTTTGGATGGCAGATGTAGGGACTGAGTTAAACCTATTTTATGAAGGTCATCCACAGCCTTGAACCTTGATCTCAGTAGTGAGATGCAAGTATTTTATTCTATTTTCTCACATAGAGTGGTAGGACAGAATTTTTTAACTAAAGTCAAGCACTCTTGTGTCAAATGACCCATAACAGCATGTCATTGGTGTATATTTTAAAACCTTTTGAAACAAGAAGACAGAACTGCTCCTGGAGCTTTATTGCTGTAAGCACATTCAGGGAATAGGATCAAAACTTGTAAAATATACATAGTGAAAAAAAATCTATAAACTGCTGGTCATAAAAAACATTTCCAAATGAAATATTTTAAAATTCCTGCTCCTTTTCTTTTTTTCCTCCTTCAAATTGATGAAGATGAAAACTTATTTTACAGGTGATCAAATTCATCATGGGAAGAATGTCACTAGGGGGATGCAAAATTTTCCCTTTCGTGTGGTTTTTCAGAATATGATCACTGTTGTTGTTTTCCATTTGGGCTATGCACTGTGATCCACATGGGAGGTCTGTTGCACCATTTCCCAGTTTGTTTCATTGTAGTTTGAGTTGTTACCAGATTGTTTTCTGTAAAAGGAAGGAAACTATATTCTTGGCTGAAACCAACTGCATTCTGGTATCCTGCTGCCTCCCATTGTTTTCACAAGGTTTTCTAGTTTTTCATCTACTCACTTGGTCTTGCTATTTTTGTTCATTTTGGTGCTAAAGAGGAATGGGAGGCACATTAGTATTGTCTCCCAATTTTTGGCAATTACTGTTGACAAGCTACTATAAAATTCTGGTATTTCTCAAAAATAGCACATGCATTTCAAAGCAACAAGAAGTTAATTGATATTTAGAATGCACAAAAGAACACAAGTAAATTTTTTGAGTAGTGAAGTGAATTTTAAGATGTTTGGGCTTAATTTTCCTGTATTATTTTAGTTTCCTGTGCTCTTGAAAGCTGTTGACGGAAATAAACCAATAATGATATTGCACCATAATTTAAATCAATCCACTATTTTAATGGAAAGTTCCCTTACAGAGAATGCACCTATCAAAAAGAAATCAGTTTTAGTTTGGCAAGAAAGTAAAAATTTGCTGATTACGGTTTTAGTGGCATATGAAAATCAGAGAGAAAAATAGTCTTCCATGTCACTGGTCTTCTTTAAAAGGAATTAGAAAAAACAAGCTTCTGTTTCTGACTCTTACACAAACTCCAGAACTCCAGACAGTTTTTAATCTCTTCTGTTTTTCCTTTATAATGGTATATGCCAGGTCTGAGTATTTTAAAAATACTGATGTGACCAGAAAATGAAATTTCCAACCAAGCAACGAACAAAGTGCTTCATTTTGGCTGAAGTTCACCCTCTTCTTCCTAAACTAATTCTTTTGATTAGATAGAGCTATCCTACTATTTGGATAGTTTCTAATATTTGACTGTTACATTCAGGTGTGTTATCATGAACTCAAATGCTCATACAAAAGAAGTAGAGCAGGACAAGAAAGCCAAAGTGGCTGTGCCTCTGTTATAACACTTCATAGCTATAATTAATTATTAATATATCACCAATATAAGTGCACTGAAAACTGTCAGCTGACTTATTCAGGTAATTCAACTGTGTCTTGAATGATCCAGTTAATAATAGACTTCCAGATAGACACATTTAAAAAAAACCTGCAAAACCCCTCAAGCCAAAACACCAAACAAAATGTGTAAATCCAGACAGTAAAAGCAGATAGCTCTTAAAACTGGTATGATTCAAACTCAACTATCATCTATCAGTGGTGCTACAGAAAGAGTAGAGAGAAAACTTTGTTTACTATGTGAAAGGTGAAAAATGACTTTCTAGTTTTATTTTTTTGCAAGGAATTTGTCTTCCCTGTCTTGTGTCATCATAATGTCTAGTAGCACATAGAGAATATTTTGACACAGAATCATTGGTAAAGCATTTCTGTATGATGGAAAGGAATAGTTTATATTTTAATAAAATGAAGATCAAATATGAACAGATGACTAGAGAAATCATTAAAGCTATTTACTAGACATTCAACTAAACCCAGTTAATTAGGGGAATGAAATCTTGTTTCATCTAGAAAACTGGTGATGTTTCTCCACAAAATGTTTTATCTTTGAAGAGGACACAATATTATCTCTTGAGTAAAGAAAGTGAAAAAGTCATTGATATGCCTGATGCATAACTCCTGCATTTGAAAATGCTGTTGGAGTAGACATGAAGCTCTGTAGGCAAGGCTAGATTTCTTTAATCATAGCATGAGAGCACAGTCTGATACCATTTCTCCATCAAGGGCTTCTAATTCTCAAGCAGCCTTAGCTGGTTCTTTTTTAAAAAAATCTTATTTACTCAACATTTTGAGAGTTAACCTTGAAAATCATTGAAACTTATTTGGAGATAAATGATGATATTGTATCCACCATGCATCCTTTAATTAGTAAAGTTTTAAACACCTTAAAAATCTGAGCATCCTAAGAAATATTTTCCATATTACCATCTAAAATCCAGAAGAAACTGTTCTGGGATATTTAGTTGTTGCTTCTGGGTCAGACTTTTTAACTAGAAGATTCAGATTGCAGGAGATTCAGAGTCACCGGAATGGCTCTTACATAAAAGTGCTTTCATAAGATTACATTGTGCTTGACATTTTTGAGACTGGTTTCTTCCATGAACTCCTAATCTATGGTTGAAGGGTGGAATAAGATCAATTTCATTCCCAACATAAAAGACATGAACAAGGGAAAACTACAAGCCTGTATTTCTGAATAGCTAAAATATGGCTTTTGGCTTGATTGCACAGTCTTTATTCATATTAATAAAAACTTAGCAAGGAAAGCAAGCTAGTAGGTTCAATAAGAGGGAAAAAAAACCCCAAAAACCTCAACCAAAAAACAACCGAACAAAAAACTCAATGACTACTGTGAATAAGTATTCATCCACAGAAGAAAGATTTGCACAGTCTAGTCCAGTTAATAGTAAACAATTACAGACACTTGACTGTCTTTTGTATGATTCTTAGCCAAAAAGCCTTGAGGACAGAGTACTCTGTTTTCTTTCTAGAGGAAAGAAGAAAAGCCAGTTCTGATCAGCCTTATTTGCATGTCATTTACCCATAATTCCACCTGCTATCTTTTGATTTTTTATTTATTTGTGCCAGTGGGCGTTTTGGCACATTACTGCTCCCAGGAATAAGAGAGGTATAAAGTTAATTTGGAAGCTACCTTTTCCTCTCAGCTGACAAGTGTAAACTCAGCATAGCTGAATGCTCTAAGCTGGCCCCACAAAAAATACTTTGGCACATAAAGTATCATCGAAGTCCAAGATCCAGTTCAGTTTCTTGCTGCCCAACCTTGCAGCTCCTTCCAGTTTTTAGGAATTAAATCTTTTTTTTGTGCTTGTCTAGATACTTAAATGTCTCCCTGTGGACGCTCTAAGAACTACCTACACCCAGGCTGTGCTGCCTTTTAGGTGCCTTGTTTGTATTTCAGACCCACAGAGTTACAATCCTGAAATTGTTTTCAACTGTTTCATAGTGGGATTTGTTTGTGAAAATGTGCTGTGAGCACGCTGATTAGTTTATTAAAACATGATGCAGGCTGATAGTGAACAATTCTGCCTTCTGGGCACTGTCTTCTTCTTCCTCTTTAGTTTGCTGAGTCTTCATTTGCATGTGCAAATGGAATGACTCAAAAAAAGGACAAAAAAAAAGTTATACCAAGAAATACATGATATCCAGCCACTGAAGCACACATCAAAAGGCCAAGAGGTATAGACTGAATTCTCAGAGAACAGAAGAAAGATTTCATTCCATATACCAACTACATGCTGCTGAATAAAAAAGGAACACCTTCAAGAGCTGCTGGCATATTTTACAAGATGTGCATGGCTTAATGAAAGTTTTTTTGTAGCTGTGAATTGAAAGTGGAAGGGATTGTCTTCTTCCAGCCAGTGGTGGCTGCCTAATTTACTCTGATTGATGGTTCTTAAAGTTCTACTTGAGAATGTCCTGTTCAGAAGTCTGGCTTACATGGAACTGTTTTGAGCATCCAACTCTGTCCCTGAAGGTAGATTAGGTGCCGAACTCAGGGCTTCAATGCACTCATCTTTGTACAGATAGCCAGAAGGTTTAGTTACATTATTTATGTAAAGAGACAGATACGTTTGGCCTCGGTTGACCTAGTTAAGCCCATCTAGCATGGTTTCATGTTATATGCATCACAAACAGGTGTAACAGTTACTCACTGATCAAATGTAAAGGATTATGCTGGAGAATCAGTCTCTTCATGTCCTCTAAGATATTCTGCTGTCAACTTTAATTTTCATAATAGAGTTTCATGAAATTACATTTCCATAAACTTTCTATCTTCAAAAGAATGTGCTGCCTATAAGTAAGTATTTGCTTTCATTTACTTCTGCATATTTTCTCCAATAAACAGTCAGTAAATTTTTTTAAAGATTTCACTGTTCATGGTTGCTGCAGCAAGTAGGTTAATATGTATGTCAGTTCGGGTAACTCTAGTATTAATCGTGGAAGAAAATCAAGAAATATTTCAGAAGTTGATGTGTTGCTTACCCACATGAAAACCTTAAATATCCATGTACAGTAAACAAAACACTACACGTGGACCAATTATTCCATGATCACATCTCATCCTGTTTATCCATTCTCCTGCTCCTACTGTATTCTGAGGATTTACAAATGTTCTTAGGCTTTGCATCACTTTGATCCTAAGTAAATGATACTCAATCCATTTGCTTAGTTTTAGAAATAATTCTCCCTGACAGATTCAGTCTGCCACAGACTGGGCACTAACTATAGGTTTTCAGTGGAATGGAAAATACACTTTCATTGAGGAGAAAACTGCATGCACAGAAAGAGGTTATTTCTTTTCAATGTTTTGTGGTGGTTGTTTTAAACGGTAGGTGTGAGTATACCCTAATCTTTTTGTGAATCTTGATCTTCATGATGGTTTTGGGAATCTAGCTTTTCACTATTAGTTAATTCAACTTGAAACATGTGGGTAATTATTTGGAGAAGGACTGAACATGCAAAGCTCTATATGAGTTGATAGAGAATTTGTTTAAAAAGAAAGTTACACAGAATTTTAATTACTCTTAAAAAAAACAGAGTATTTACATTACATTTCCTTGGCAATGGAAGAGTTATCACTTCTATTATAATCTCAATATGCCTTCATATGTTGAGTGGACAGTAAAAAAGGTGCCTGGTGTGGCGGTGCATATTATAAGTTTATATATCCCTTTGTATTTTGTTTAATGTACAGTTCTGTTATCCCCAGTTATCCCGTATTAGCCCTGTTTGTAAATGGACTGCCCCGGTCTCCCCTTCCTTTGATCCCACTTAGTTCCCTCCACCAGTGTCTTCCTCCCCCACAATCTCCTCGCCTTCGTGTCCCTCTGCCCTCATCCCAAATATGTACCCTGACTCTCCCCTTCTTCCAGAACCTTCCCTGTCTCTCCAAGTTACTTGGTCCCTCGTTGGTTTGAGTACAAGGCCTTAGGCTTCCTCTCATGCCAGTCATCCCTAAACCCCAGTCCTTCCCTTCCCTGGTTGGTCCTTTCCCCATTTCCACCCCCTGTTTATGCCCCCCTACTTAAACCCATGTTTGAGAACCATCTTGGCTCTTGTGGGTTGGTTCTTCTAGAGGCATAGGCCTCTAATAAAGGTTCCTTGTTACACCACCCATGAGGGTCATCTTTTGTCCTCTTCGTCAGGCAGCTAATCCGACGGTCCTCCTCCAGGGACACCAGCCAGGGTCTGGCGAACTGCCCTCACTGAAGAAGCCCCTTGCTGGGTGTGAGGCAGGACGTACTGCCTGGTTGGAAGCCCCTGAGTCGCCGGGCATCCCGAGCCCTTCCGTGAAGGGCCAATTGGTTGCCTGGTGTTCGAATCTGCCCAGAGCCCCTCCGGGTGGCTGCGAGCCAGCCTGGGCTTGTCGGGGTACAGCTATCTGAGTAGGGGCACCGCGGCAGCCTGGAGTCATACATAGACTGAAGGGAATGTTTAGCTTTTTGTGGGGGGAGATAAAAGGCCAATGGGGGAAAAAAAAGTACACAGTTATGTAGTTAACTGTTTCATCATATCCAAGTATACTAGGAAAAACTGAAGGTTTTTTTACAACTTTAATTTTGGCATTTCTTAACTTTTCAGTGGCAGCTTTCCAATCTGAAATACAGTTAAACATAACAAAACATACCAGTTACCCAGAATTTGCTTATCTGTCTACACAAGTGTAATTTTGAAGTTTACGTCACTAATTTGTTTACTTAACTGTTTAAGAACAAGTATTGAGAATTTAAAAGATACTTTTATTATATCTGCACTTGTGTATTTTAGAGGATGGATTTCAGGTTGAAGGGAGAGTTGAAAATAGCTTCCATGTATGATGATGGGGTGTGAAGTAACAATATTTCTCTCCTGAAAAGATTCAGTTGGTGGAAGGATACATAAGAATATGCCAGTTGTGTTCATTCCAGGGAAGAAGAAATGAATGTGAGAAAGGTGTACAGATGGCCAAGGCATTTCATCACAGGTGAGACTATCATTTATATCAAACTGTGATCTGGGAGGCCAGAATCAGTACTTACACCACATATGAATGCTGAAAAGTCTTAACAGCTCATTAGGAAAGTGTGACAAATAACCTTTGATGACCTTGTTGCTACTTCGACTGCAGTTCTGCTTCAAGAGGCTGAGTTACACACAAAATGGGTTTCTCCAAGCCATATGCATCCTCCACCTCAGGAAAACTGACAAACTGATTTATTCCCCAAATTTCTTTCCAGATTGCTAGTGATTAACTTGATTTTTCAGTAAAATCCTAAGTTTTGGCTTTGAATTCTACATTAATTTTTAAAAGTTGCTTTGGATAGAAGTAGAAGTGTTTGGCTTAATTTTTAACACAGAGCTTTGTGTTCCACTTCAGTGTATTTTTATTTGTGTCCAGGAACACAGAAACAATTTTGCCAGCACCAGCTTGATCTAGGATTGAACATTACAATGTATGAAAAAGTAATTCTATTCTCATGTTGCTGTACAAAGCTTCACTTTAGATACCTGAAAGTACCATGGCGTTCACACTCTAATTACCTGCATTATGCATCTGTACTGTAAAAACCTATTATTTTCAGCAATTGTAGAAACTGAGGCACACAGCAATATTTTGCCAGAACCTCTCTAGAAAGCTGGATATTAAAACTAGGTTTCCTGAATTCATCTATGTGTCATGATGCAGTCTGTCTAAAGAAATGACTGTGCCCTGCATCAGCTGAAGCTCCCAGCTTCTTTGAAGTGCGTGATTTCTGTAGGATTTGAAGAACAGCTTTTCATACAAAAAAGTGAAAAGGTGAATTATTGACTAAGGATTGAAGTCCAAGAAAGATAAAAAAGAAAAACAAAGCTTTTCTTCCAGTTTATCCCAGAAGAAAAACAGAATATTGAACAGCTATTCCCTGAACAACTGAATATTGAACCCATATTCACTTGGGACCTGGATGTGTTTGGCTATAAAGCATTTCCTCTGACTAATAGACTAGGAGGGAAAGTGCCTAAAGACTGCACAGCTTTTGTTTGTCCCTATTTCTGTTGCTTGTGAGCTTTGTACACAACCTGTGTAGGAACTATCACATGCCATTTTTAAAAAAAAAGAAAAGAAAATTTGTCATCCTTCAGAGATTTTTTCCATTCCCTAGCAAAGGGAGCATCAGAGAAGTGAAGAATTGTGTGCCATTTTTTTCCAACCAAAGAACAATTCAATTTAGCTTTTGTTGCAAACACTTTTTCTCATATACTTCCTTTCCATGAAGGTTGCTCATTTGAATACTGAAAAAATCTATCTCTGCATTGCCTTCTGACTATGCAAGATCACAGACTAAGGACCACGACAGCAAAAAAGGGTATGAGCAGGGTTTAGTATATTCCATTGGGTTTTGTACGAGGACTAGAGAGAGCTGGGATTTTTTAATGCAGTTACCTCAAGCCAGACATTGTCTTCTATGTCTATTCTTTACATTATGCTGTGATTTGGTTCTGAATAAAGCTATGTGTTTTGGCCACTGGAATGCATGTTTTACATTTTAAGTTACTGTTTTAGCTTATCAGGTAGAAGAAGTCTACACTCCCAAGGCTGGAGGTCATCAATTCTCTTTACAATGCTGAATGCATAAGGTTGTCTGAAAAACATGCTAGCAGAGAGGGATGCAGATTATTGCAATGCTAAGGAGAGTACGGTCCTGTTTCAGAATTTTGTACTTCAGGGTAACACATCCTACCAAAATGGAAAGGAAACTCAGACTGCAGATGGAATGCAGGATGCAGTCTGACAGGTGAATTCCATACATTTTTAAAAAGTTATAAAAACCCTTTTCACCTTTTACTGATTCTATCACATAAAGCTTATTGTATAATTTCACTGATCTGACACATCTTCCTTTGGGATTGGGCATAATGCTCTTTTTATCTTTTCATTGTTTTTTTCTTTAGAGTGATGGAAAGAGAAAGAGACTTTAAAAACCACTGCCGTTTTAGTAGAAAAATAATACACCAGCTGGTTCAAATTGTATGCAAAATGCAACATGTGTGAATGTGCCATTTTAGAATGTGCTTATGTGGTTTACTGCAAGAATTAATCAATGAAAATTAAATAGTTTGGGAAACAAGTTGTGTATTTTTGAACTTCAGGTTTATCTAGTATTCTCTTAAAATCCGAAAGTTCCAGAGCACAGTACAACTTGAAAGCTGCTCAGAGACTGACACAAGCATTTCCTGGGATGATATACAAGTAATGGCAACAAAGATACAGTCAAACATTTTCCTATTGGTCCATCTATCTGTTTAATTTGTTTAATAACATTTGTTTAATAACTTAATCTCTCTGGCCCCAAACAATAGAATGAATGCCTCCAAATTTAGGTCAAAATCTAGATAGGTTAAAGACATTTGTTGATTTTCCTGTCTAGCGGCAGAGTCCCAAAAGAACCCTTAAATGATGCTATGATATTGATGAATAAAGTTATTTATGAAGTCTCAAGTACAGAAATAAAGTTTGCAATTCCCTCTAAAGTGTGTATGAGTGGGTCTCATTATCTAGACTCCATCTTCTCTGAATGTTTGTCTTATCCATCAGTCATCCCTTTATTTTTTTCAGGAAAATAGTTGTCATGAGATGGCTTGATACATGGACAGAAATCAGATGCTAATCTTTGAAAAGATATTCAGTACATTCATGACACAAGATGTTGCAACCATGTTACTAAGAATTTACAGTTTTATGGCTTTACTTAAGCACGTCAAACAGTACTTTGGTGTAAAAAAATCAACTTGTCTATAGCATATTTTACAGAATATTCTAAGTTGGAAGGCATCACCGAGTCCAACTCTTATGTGACTGGTTTGTATGGGGATGGATCCCATGACCTTGGTGCCATTAATACCATGCTTTAACCAATTCAGATGACATATATAATAGAGTACAAAAAATTCTAGCTTCAGCCATGCTACTGACATCCCATTAATAAGTAAGTTAGTAAAAAGGAAAATAGATTGAATTCTACATGTAGCAGTGTGTCACTAACTTAACAGGAATACTTAAAAATGAAGCAACTTATTCAAATATCTCCTAAGGTCAGTACAAACATATAGGTTTAGGAAGAAGGTAATCAAAGAAGGTAATTTTGGAACAAGTTGAAAGAAAAACACAACGATTTTTTTTCCCCTGGGGTTCATAAATGCATAATAATAACTATCATCCTTTTTGATGATCCCTTAACTCATTATTTCCAATTGAAAAATAATAAATTAAATCATCATGAAAAAATCATCATCCTGCTTACCCATATTTATTGTAATAAACAGCTTCATATATGTTCTTTAAATGCTTAACCAAAATAAGTTTGAATTTATACAGAATAACAGACTGAAATGTCAAGAAAGAACTCATTATCCTGAACATGCAATTCAGCAACAATGTCATCAGATTTAACATTTAACTTTTGTCTTCATCAAAACTAACATTTTTCTTTTTTTTTCTTTTTTTTTTTTTTTATTTCCCCCTTCCCCTCCCCTGGCAAAGCATCAATCCATAAGCCATTTAACTACTAACAAATGGCACAATGGAACAACATCTTAGCTTGACCACCTCTAGGACGTATGTGGTACTTTTTTTACCAGGGTATGTTTCCTTTTGGTAATGGGAATATCTACGATCTTAATAATACATCTGTCATTTCACTATAGGATTAGTAAATGTTTTATTCAGGCATTTATGTAAGGTCTAGTAGATTTATATCAGATGAATAAAAATAAATGATATTATTTGAAATTATCCCTAAGATTTTACTTTTAATGATGTCTGCCTAAAAATCCTTACTGATATTAAAACTGCTACTAAAATGACTTTCTAGCCCATTCACCAATACTGTCTCAATTACTGAATGTGTCCAGCTATTGCGTCTTGTTTCAGAAAAACAGATTTGTAAAGTTATAATGTTTTAATGGCAGAATAGTCTTTTGTCTGTGTGTATGTGTGTGGTCTGGAACACTAAAATTCTTCTTCATCTTGATAAGTGCACTCCTTCATTTCACTATTATAGCATTGTGATAAATTTCACTTGTTTGGAAATATATGTATTCAAAGTAATGAGGGATTGCATTATTTCTCCCTCTGGTAGTTGAGCTAAAACAACAGTGAATTGTGTTTTCTTGAATTACCTAATCTTAAATACAATTTCTTGTCTTCTGAAACAGAAAAAAATCTAATTGAAGAAAGATAAAACAACCAAGGAATTTGAAACCATACCCCTAATCATCCAAAACTCTGATTTCCTTTGATCATAAATTGCTTATAATTGTTTCTTTGCCATTAACTTATAGTGCTCCATATAATAACTGAAAATACAGACAATTACAGAGGTAGACTTAATTCTGGAAAGCATTTTTATTCGTACTTCTCTGTGGTCACAACAACCAGGCTATGATTTTGCTGTGCCATGCATTCTAGCTGGTTTTCCAAGAGTCCACAGACATTGTGCACACATTCTGCAAGGAAGTGAAGAAACATGACATACAAGGTAAGAGGAAAACCACTGTTAGTGTTAGAGGTAGAAGGAAGTTGAATGGGGAGAACTGCAGTCATAGGAATTCTGGTATTACAAAATGGAACTCGCTCTATCAAATAATGTCAGTTAGAGTGTCATCAGAGAGAAGCATTTAGAAGAAGGAACCTGAGCTGCAACTGTGGGATTAATTCCATAGTTAAGCATTTGTGCTAACTCACGCTTTTGTACTCAGCACTGAAGACTGCCATGTGAGTGTGCAGAACGAAAGTGTCTTAAAAGATTTATCTCTTTGGACTTTTTAAACAAGTAAGGTGTTATGGTATGATGGATGGTATTACCACTTTGTTCAGTTTGCTGCATGTTACATTCTGTTAGAAAGATGTTTGTGGGGAACAGAGATGAAGGCTGCCAGTTTGCCTCGGACACTACCGAAGAGAAACACTGAACTGTGAGGAAAGTCCTCTGGTAGGAAAGGGAGCCTGCTGCATGCCCGGCTACTGGGCAAGGAGGGCTAGGTTAAGGCAGTGTCTTGTCTTTGGAACGAGGGCAGGGAGTGAGAAAGATGGCAAGTTTGCAACATAAGGGAGATAGGAATCTCCTATCAGCAAGACATAGACTTCCAAAAGGATAGAAAAAAATGTGCTTTTTTAAAGGCCCAGGAGAGGCTGAGCATTTTTTAATTGAACTTTGGAAACTACAGAAAGGTGTGAGACTGCAAGTGAGAGAGGACTGGCTTTGCAAAAACATATGGGAAACACTAATTGACAACACCCATTATATTAATCCATGCACAGAATTAAATGTTATATAGTTTATACACTAATAATCAACACCAGAAGACAAAGGTCTTCTGCTATTTCTGTGACACAAAACTGCGGCTAATTCAAGGTCTCACAACTGGTTTAAAGATTTCTCTTTCTTTAGCTCATATTGAGGAAGAAAGATTATACAGGTGCTCTCCAATGGCTTAACTACAAGGGCAAAGAGGAAAATTTCCAGGGGAGTTAACTTCTGTCCCTTCTTCTTCCATGGTACTTTAGACTGTTACTTCACAGACTTCTAATTCTGTGCAACAGCTATAAAACATTTTTTGTGTTTGTTCTTTTGACAGTTAAACAAATTCCTGCAGTACATGTCTAGTGTATACTACAGGAATGGCAGCAACTGGTGGTCAATATGAGGTTTAAAAGTCAAAATCTGTGCTTTAAAGATTTCTGCCTGTAGTGGTGACATGGTGTTTTCTAATTATCATGAGATGCCAGACTGGCTGCAAGAACTTGAGGGTTTTTTTTATACTACACAGAAAAGAAATGCTTCTTAAAAGGCTGGAAAAGACACAACTAAATCATTACAAATATGACTTAAATTGGAAGAACTGGAGTAGCTTAAAAATAGGGAGTTTTAAGTGAAAAAATATGTTTTGTTTGTTTTTTTTTTTTTTAAATCCTCCTTTGTAAGTTCACCACAGCTGAGGGAAAAAAAAAAAAAAGAGAAATTAAAAACTTTTGAGAGACACTTTGTTCAATAATGATTTAATAATCATCTCTACCCCCAAAATTTTCTCTTAAGTTGTTTGGAAACAATTTTTTCATTATTTATTTAACAGGAACTGGCTTGGATAGTGAGGTGGTTTGACCTTGGATAGCTACTAGATTCCTACTTGTCTTTCACTTGCTTTTTTCAATAGGTCAGTAGAAGAAACAAGACCAAAAATCTTGTTGCTCAAGATAAAGAGATCACTTACCAATTACTGTTGCAGGCAAGGCGGACTCAACTTGAGGAAAATTAAACTAATTTTCTGCCAATTAAAATAGAGCTGGGTAGTAAGAAACAAAGAAAAATTGGACTAACACCTCTTTCCCCGCCTTTTTTTTTTCGGTCTGGGCTCATGTTTACTCATTCATTGCCATCTCCTCTACATCCGTCCCATCCAGAGATGCACAGTGAGAAGGGATGAGGAATAGCAGGAGCACTCATAATGTTTTCTCTCTGTCTCTTCTTTTTCCTCACACTTTTCCCCTGCTCCAGCATGGATGCTCCATGGGTCATAGTACCTGTCAGAAGTCTGCTCCTGTGTGAGCTGTCTGTGGGCTGCAGTCACTTCAGGGCACAACCATATGCTCTAGCACGGGGTCCTCTGTGGGCTGCAGGGGAGTCTCCTCTGAACTTATTGTACACATACTTTTTTCCCTTACTCCACACTGCCTAGACATGTTATGTCCTTTCTTAAATGATTCTGCAGAGGCAACACAAGCTTGGCTGATGGGCTCATCTGTGTCCTGTATTGGATCTGTTGGACCCAATTGAGAACAGCTGTGTCCAGAATGGGACAGCCCTGGTCTCCTCACCAAACCAAAGCTTTCACAAAAGGGAGACCACAAAAGGTTCAAGACCTCTTTTCAGGCTGTCTGCTTTCTAACTAAGGTGGAGATTGTACACTTAATTCTTAAAGATAGTTTTACCCTCAAGCAACATCTAGTTCTTGGCAGTATTTAAGAAAAAATTTTACTCATTTTGGAGAAAAAAGTTGCTTTGGAGATCGATGAAGGTGATCAGAACACACTGGCCTCATGATAAAGAAATTAGGGACGTAAGTTCCAATAATTGTGGAGCTGCACAGAGAAAACTGTGGCAGGTCTCTTGGTCCTCCCTCTAATTCTTTCTTGAAGTACAGAATAACCTAAGTATAGTTCGGTCTTGAACTCCACCAGAATTAGCTTAAAAATAGAGGTATGACTTTTGTAGGAAGTCTGTTAGGTACAGAGTTCTCTCAGAAACTGATATATCTTAGTTGTAAACCACCTTCAGGCCATGAGAGAGAAGTAAGAACAGGGTAAACATATATAATGTTTCTCAGAGTAATTTTTCTTCTTCATCTTCTTGTGTTTTATCAGTTTAGCAACCTTCAGTGGATTTCTCTTACAAATATTTTGTTGGTCTTCCCTTGAACTCATTTATGGTTTTGATCTTCAGCACTCTTTGGTGAAGAGCTACAACTATTTTCTCTTTTTTACCCAAAGAACGACCTCCTTTTGTTTGTTTTTAAATTCATGCATAACATTTTAAAACTTTCTTTAAAAAAATAAAAGAATCTCTCTTTATTAGAAGAACATGCCAAAAGTTCTGTTGAAAGATGATTAAAAAGTCCTCCAATTTTAATTTAAAATATATTCATGGTCAATTCATTCCCATTTTTTTTGGTGCTTGTTATCTGATAATTAATATGGTCATTCTTTCTGAAACACTCTATATGTCCCTTCTCAGACATAATTTTGCTAGGCTAAACAAGACAAACTTTCTGGCATCTGCTCACAGACAATTTTTAATTTCTTTAACTATCTACCCCGCACCTTTTCTGTTCTTAATTAATGTTTGTTGGTAATAAAAACAGTGATGGAGGAGAGAAATAAATCCCAACCTTTCTCTCCTGCCTCTGGAGACTCTTTTTTAGATGTTATGCCTTTGTGTTTCTTTTGAATCTGGTAGACTAGCATGCTCTGTGTGGCTGGTGGTGGTACTACTCCTTTTCCATTAGACATGCTGAAGAAATTAAACACTGGATTGTCATTTACACAAAGATATGTAAATAGGTCTGGTTTTACAATGAATGAAAGCAAGAATATATGCATAATATGCAAGATATAACCCTCAAACAAAAAAGGAGTTGTAGAGACAGACCTTAGCCGTATCCATATACCTTGTTAAACTTTGGAGCAGCTCCAATTCCAGTGCCAGTCCTGAATTTTGTGTCCAATCTTTGCCAAGACACAGGGAGAACAATGTCATACAAGGCTCAGAGAGTGATCTGGCATTTGAAGTCTGCCACAGGTTCCCAGAAGTCTGAGTCTTTCAGTGGTGTTGGCACCTACAGGTGTCTATATGAATGTGTCTGACTGTGTTTCTGTTTCTATTTTAAACTGCTGTTTTCCCCCTTGGGGCAATTACTACACTGACGTCAGAACATTGCCCAGCACATCATTTATGTCTGAGAAAAGAGGGAAACAGTGTTGAGAAGAGAGCTCCATGGAAAAAATAATATTTAGTGTGTGTTAAAAGCATTGAGGGAGGAGGAGTAGGTGGAAGAGATGGGAAATTTTAAGTCAGTGTATTTATGTTATCCGAAATACTAAAAAACCTGGTTATTTTGGACATGAACACTGCATTAGTATCTGAGAATACAGTTAGGTGAAGGTTTTGGAATATCTGAATACCTGACTATACATGAAATAGCTTGAAGATGTTTCTCATTATTTTTTTCTTCATTTGAGAATTTTCTTATTGCTGTTAATCAAAGGTCATGATAAACCTGTGATGTGTTTTTCTTTTATTCTCTGTGCTTTTCTTAGAGCAATTACACATATCTTAGCTGCAGATATTAGATATTTACAGAACTCTGTCTTGTTAGTCATAACATCATGTACTTATCTGAAACTGTTGTGAGCTCCAGATGGAGCTAGACAGTATCTTGTCCAATAAACCCTGGTGTTAATGCACAAATTAGGCAATCTATGCTCGTATGTCTTCCTGAGTCAGATAATGACAGCATGGAGTTGTACTGTGTGTATATATTAGAATTCAACACTCAGTGTTCCACATAGTTTTTTTGTAGATCAGTATGACTTTTAAAAGATTTTTATCATTTCTGTGATTTAGAGCAATATAGGCTGTGTATATCATGTTATAGGTCATTCAAACTGCAGTCCCTTTTCCATTTAAACTTTTCCTTTTCTCTCTTACTGAACTTTGCTATCCATTTGCATCTCCATTTCCTGTTCTTTTACTTCATTCATTTTCATTTAACTCCTCTTCTTTCTTTCCAGTCCTGCAGTCCAGTGGGCATGTGAGAATCCTGGCTTTCATTTTTTAACATGAAGCTTCTTTTTCTGAGCATGGAGGATCAGAGTCAAATAACTTAAAACATAAGGAAAGTATATTATTATTATTTGAAGATTGTTTGGTTTAAAGATGGTCATACAATTTGGAGAGACTGGCTTCATGATTTCTGAAGGCTTATGGGTGACAATATTGCATGGAGCTTCTCCAACCTTATTCATTTGTAGAGAGACTAAATAAAAAAGAAGTATTTATATTCCTTTTATCTTGGACACTGCTCTCCAATATAGCTGGTTGCTTATTTCTTGGAAAAAAATGAGTTTGGTTAACACTTTCTTTTTATTTTTTTTTTAAGAAGTGAATCTCTATCCCTACCTGTTTCTGCATGCTGCCTTTGGATATCTCGATTTTCCTGCTCTTCAGTAAAAACCAAAGCAAACTCTGGTTTTCATTTTATTGGTTGAACAGTGGAATAACAGAACGACTTTTAATTTTATTTTTTTTTTAATATTGTGGGACATTTGTTTTTCTACAAATATGTAGAATATTTGCCCGCTGTTCCTTTAATCTCTGGTCATTGTTGTTGGCTGCCTCCACAACTCTGATTTTTCACACTACTAACAGCTGACATCTCAGCAAAAAGTAAAACACACTTAAAAGGTCCCCTTAGCTCCTCTTTGGGAAGCACAGTGCTTTGCTGAGGGACATTGCCCTCTGCAGTCTGTGCTCACCAACAGCAATTTGGTGTTGGCATCATTCTGGGGCCTGAGGTACCATGAAAACTCTACCTTTATTTTGATTACACTAGCTCTATTTAACCTCAAGTGGAGTATTGTTGTTGTTGTGAGGGGTTTTGTTTGTTTGTTCATTTGGATTTTTTACATGAAGGTTTTATTTTCTTAAAAAAAAAGGTATGTAATTTGTAAAAACATACCAAAATTCAATAGACACTAGTTCAGGTAAAAAAAAAAGAAAAAAA
>WEIV01006746.1:0-126008 GCA_013390005.1 Calyptomena viridis
ATAAATCTGGGACACAACCAGCATGTTCACAAAATCCAGTCTCCTGCTGGATAGCTAAAAGGAACTATATTGTCTAATGAATGTCTAATATCCCTATTAACAGCAGCGATCAGGTTAGCAAACTCTGCAGGCAGTAGACACAATATGCAGGCAGTAGGCCCAGCATGTGTGGCTAGAAACAGACATTACAACACCAGAATAATAACTTTAACCTCCACCTTCAAAAAATACCAGAAATTCTATATTTTGTTATTCACAGGAAACATTCTGCATGAAAAACTATAAACATAGCTTTAATGCAACAATATTGCATTGTCAGCTCTTGGTAATAGGTTTAATTTTAACTCAGGAAAGCCACAAAAACAAATCAAGCTTTTTGTGTCCCTTTGCATTCTTATGGTTACAAATGAGATTTCCAGCAGCTTAAATTCCAGTGTATGGTGGCTGCACATTGAATCATTAATTACCTACCTTCTGGTAGAAAAAAAATATATAAATCAGTTTGAAACTTTAAGCTGCGGTTTGTATCTTTTTAAAGAAATCCCATCTGTTAGTTTCCACTCCAGAACATTCAGAAATGCTTGCCTGAGGGGAAAAAACCCTAAAACTAAATATGTCATTGCAGTAGTAGGAGATGGGCTTACCTCCCACTATGTTTTAAATTCAGTGCTTCAGTTCGGGCCCTCGAACCCATCTTGTGCTGTGACAGATCTGAGCTGCAATATTGAACTTACACAGGTTCGGGGAGCCAAAACTTTACATTCCTTAGCATAGGTCAGAGCACAGCTAAAAAGGATGCCTGCAGGGAGTGGTTAGGAAGAAAGGACAGATGAAAGCAAAAGGGTGCTTAAGCTCTGTGAGAGAACATGAGTCTTTGAAAGTATAAGAAAACATTATCATTTTGGAACAAAGAAGAAAGTTTCTCCTGCCACTTTTGTTCCTGTCTGTGCCAGAGAAAGCACTGAGCACTCAAGGGTCTCTGTGCTAAGCATCGTGTAGGCACACACAGGAGGATAGTCCCATCTTTGGAAAGTTTTCACTCTAAGCCATTTCCTCCTCTGTCTTTTGCAAATATTGTAAAGCTATGCCTTCTCATTTAACAGCAAAGAAGTGTTGTCAACCTAGATAAAGTAAAATGCCTGCTGTGCTTACCATCCCTTTCAGAACACATTTTATAATCCACAACAATAAAGTATAATTTATGCATTTTTATCAAACCCTGCATTATTTTAATACCATCTGCAAAGATCAAGTTGCAATATGTTCTGGGAGATATTGTTTTGCCCTGAGTTCATAAAATGTTATATTTTTCAGTTAAATCTCCTTCCACAATTTCATCTGCAGTTATGAGTAATTTTTTATCTATCTTGCCAGATCTTGTTTTGAGTAGTAAGAGTTCTCAAAGCCAGATGATTTGCAAAACTTTATTCAGCTGCTTGTGAATATGGATTTAAAGCAGGACAGAATCAATGACCGTGGCTCATTTATTGGCCATCTTTCTTAAAAAAACATACGTAAAAAAGGCATTAAAAAGAAACCTTTTTTTCATAAGCTTTTCATGTATTTAAATAACTGCTGCCATGATGGAGGACTGTGCTCAAACAAAAGCTTTTCCGACTTTTCTACAGAATGTGCTAAAAAGGATTTCCCACTTAAGGATAGAATATCACTGTTCTCAGGAGCATTTGCTTCTTTCACAAGGAAAAAGCACATACCTGGAGTGCATCCTTCATCCCTGCCCAAATGACAGCATATATCAGCAGTTTTTCGCACTTTTACGCACTGATCAGACTTCCAGGGACTATCCACTGTTTCTCTGTGCTGCTGCTCCAGGCTTCTTCCTTGATGGGTTTGGGCAAAATTAGCCTGTTCTTCTGAGCTTCTGAAATAGACTGTGAAAAGTGGCTGAAGTCAGTGGTTGTTAGCAAAGTGGTCAGGTCATTTCCATGAAAGAAAGAGATGCTGGTAGTCTTTAGTTCTACTCATGTTAAACCATCTGAGACTAAAATAATGCTTGCTCTTGGATCAATACTTCAGACAATGCAATTTTCAGCAAAAACTCTGTAGAAGCCAAAGTTGCTTTTGCATTGAAAACCTGCCAAGGGCAAGGAGCCCACCTCTCATTTCCTAAGCCATATTTACTGTCCTCAGTCTGCTCTTCCAGGGAATGCTCAGAAATTAACAGACTCACTCTCTATTTGAGGCTATTTAGCCTGAGCTGCATAGTGAACCTATCAGGATTTTCCTTCTGATAAGTCAGTCAGGACTCTACCAGAACACTAACGTAAGAGGCCTGTGGCACACTGGAATAACAGTAATGTATTAAATTTATCAGTTCACTCCTGTCTCACTTCCTCCATTTCCCATCATCAATCTGTCACTGCAGCAACACTACTCGAGGGACTAGGTGTTGCCTCGACACTAGTGTGTATACATTGAATTTGAGCGCTGTAATTAAGGAAGGGTTAGCTGGTAGTTTGCACTAGCTACTGAGACAACTCCAGAAAAAAAAAAGCTTTTTATTAACAAAGTAGTTAAAACAGCTGCTTTGCTTTATGACTCAAACACAAGTATAGGAGCCTTTATTGTTGCAATAGAAATGTTAAGAATGGTACGTGTAATATTGTTAGGAATAATGTTATTAGGAATTGTCGAACCACTGGAAATACAAAAATGAAGCATTTTTCTTGCCCTTTAAGATATGTTCTCCACATTTGTTTCATTCTTCTAAATAATAAAAATCCACACATAAATATGTTTATAAAGAGGTAATTCCATCCCTGAGTTTTGAGACCTATAAACCAAGGCAACTTTGCTTTCCTTGTTACAAACATCTTAAGATCAAGTTATAAAACTAGACATAGTTGAACATATATTTGTGGTTAAGTCCATTTAAAATGATTTGGGGATAGGAAAATATATTTGGAATGTACTGCTGGTATCCAAAAATGTAAACTTATAATATTCCAATGGTATAAACAAAGAGAGAGTAGGAATTTATATTAGCCAATATACTGCAACCAGGTCTCACAGGCAGAGAGCAGGAGTGATAGGGGAGATGGGGTGGAAGATGAGTTTATGAGGCGATGGTTCTATTTTGCCTGAGCTCATCTAGAGGTGAATGGAGAAAAGAGCTTTTTTTCAAAGGGGGCTTAAGTATTTTGAAATTAATTTGTGCTCCTAACCAGGTTTTACCTTTCCATTGGCAAGAAGGCGAGACTGGCTCCAGGATAATAACCTATCAGGAGAACTAGCTGCCTCAGAGAGAAGATCCTGTAGAAACACCTACCAGGAGAACATTGGAATTCAAGGGAGAGAGGGTAAAGCTGAACAGATATAGGTATAAAAGCACATGCACACCCTGCCAACTGTAAATGGTCTCCATTGTTCCTGATCCCACTCCTTTATTCCCTCCATAAAAAAATTATGAGACCTGACTATTCATACAGCATTTCCAGAAATTTAATAGACCGTATAGATTAAACTCTGAGGGCCAAGCACTGGTGTCAGATACATCCAATGAAACCCCAATTGAGAACAGAATTTGGCTCAGATTCAGCAGGCAAATGAAAGATTTTTTTCCACTTTCAGAAGAAACCCAAGTATGTAAAGTTTATAGGCACTAGTAGGAGAATAAATCAATTTAAGTCCATGTCACACCATTCTTTACAGTTTTGTAACAAGGTGTACTTTGTTAGATTTTAATCTGCATACATTTGAGACAGCAAAGCTCTTCAAAATCATCTTTTAATGGCATCGCAATTTATAGACAGTAACTAATTTCAAACTTCATAGCACTTGGCTTTTATGATTATTTCAAATCATTTAAATGCAAATGAATTTCCAGAGAGAGAAAACATCAAATGCCCTTGAGTGGCAACATGTAATAGAACTGCGAGCAGAAATCACAGTAGGAATTTGAAGCAGTCTGATAGGGTTTGACGGGAGGTCTGTATAAAAGTGTTTGCCTAAATCCAATTTACATTTCATTTCACATTATATTCTATTTACACATTTTGTCATTTTAATATGACTTATTTACTTAATCCTGCTCTGAAATCCAATCTACTATCAAGTGCAAATGTGGAATTCTGGTCAGGATAGAACTTACAGCTATTTTGCATTTTAGGACAAGGGGAATATAGTTTCTAAAATAGAGCTAGCTTGCTTTTTGCCCACAGTTAATAATGTTACAGCACCATGCAGCCAAAAACATTTGTGCATGCCTTAAATAATTACACTTCTTTCAAGCTAAGCAATTGTTTGCCTACTGACAGAGTAATATTTCCTGGGAGGCATTGCTAAGCTACAGTACATACAAAATATTTGAACACAGAGTGCCGAGAAAGATCTGAACTATTCTTAATGTGATTGCACTCAGAAGGATGAGAACTGTCCTGGAACTCCCCATTCAGCAGCGGTTATAACAAAGCACCGTGGGTTAGGTTTTTTCCTAGCCAGCTGGATTTGCAGGAGGCAACAGGAGCTGGTCTACTTCTAATGCTTCCTGTGCTTTGGAATAAGCAGTGCAGGGAAGGACACAGCCACACCTCATATCTTTATATCACCCATCTCTCTGTCAACATCCAACAACAACCTTTAGGTTAAGGAATGCACACATGCATCTTTTTCCCCCGAGAGAAAAGAAGTATCTGTCCATTTGCAATTTCAAAATGACCAAATGCGTTCTGGCCTGCCCTGCTCCAGTGCAAATTCTGCACTAGAAGCTACAGCAAAATAAACCATGGCTTTTAGCATTTGTATGCAGGCAGAGAGGATGATGCCGTTTGCACAGCTTGTGAGGGCGTTTGACCATGCCATGGGCCAGACTTACATATGGAACTAAGGTATACACATCTGTTCTGGGGAAAGGAGAACTTCAGTGACCAGGAAGACCCTAATTTTTCCAAACACCTGTTTTCCAGGCCCAGTATTTTAATGAAAAGACAAAACTACACCTCAAACTCCCTAATTCCAGCAAAGCCTCTGCATCCTAGTCCATGGAAGAGGAAAATAGGAGAACATGACTTTGTGGTGCTGCCGGCATCTGAATACTTTCTCATTTCCTAGAGATGAACTGAACTACTAAAGACTACTGTAACAAAGCAAAAAATTTAGATCTCACGTGTTTCCAAAATCTGTCTTTTTAAAGATAACAGAAGACACAAATACCTTCAGATACTCAGGGCTATTCATCATTCTGTGTCACACTTCCAGCACATAGTTTGCAGAAATCCATGAATATTTTCATTTCTTATCAGATATAAATTACTGATATAGTTGGTACAATGTTTGTTGGTGAAAACTCCTATAGTCAAGTAAACTGACTGATGGATTTGAAGGAAAATAGAAGTAAAATATTATGCTTGGGATAGAGAGATTACTAAAATTGTGCTATTCCAACAGCAGCCAATTTCACAATCAAGATGTCTTTTCTATTGCAAAGGCAATTTTTATATGCCTCCTGCACATAAATGTCACTCTTTGGTTTATTATTGGTTTCTTTTTCATTTATTTCATTAATTTTGTATACATTTTCTGTGAAGAGACTTCTAAGGAAGTACATTTGTCCTCTATTTTGAGCAATTCGTCTTTTGCAAGGGCAATGTAACTGTGTAAAAGCAATAATACAAGGCTTTTTATCAAAAACTTATCAGCACTGTTCAAACAACTAGGCAGTTCATTAGACTTGAATAAGCTAACTGCTGGGTTAGCTTTGGACCTACCGTTTGTCAGGTTAGATTATGACTATTTTATTTTTTCATTTTTCAAACTTCTTGGAAAGAGTTAGTCAGATAAAGACCGGTATATTGACTAGCAGTAATTGAACAGTAACAAACCTCTAATAAATGTCTTGAGTCTTTATTACTACCAGGTACACCTCAACTGTACAGCTCCTCAGTTGGATCTCAGGTCCTGGTGACTGATCACCCCTGCTTTATCAGTGGGGGTTTGTTCATCAGCTCTGCCTGGGAAATTTCCTTTGAAAAAACCCAAGGTGAGACCTAGGAGAACAGTCCTTTCCAGAGGCCACCCTCATAAAGCTGGATGTCCAGGCTGCAGAAGGTTTTATTCCCAATTCCCTGGTCTTTCCCCAGCACTCTCTACCCACACATTTTTTCCCTCCAGTTGCACACCTGGACATGCAAATTGAGGTTCTGGCCCTGAGCAGCACAAATCCGGGGCAGCGAGTACCACTTCTCCCAGCAGCAGGGTCCACTACATGGAGGGGGGAAAATCAAGCACTGCAGACAAAGTTATTATTTTCTGAGATCACCAAGTTGCAGTTTGCTGAGATTTGCAAAGTATAGTTCCCAGTAAGATGTCAGTCCCTTCTCCATGAGGCTGTGCTGAACAAAGGCCATAAAGGGCATCTCCTCAAGGACACCTCTGGATCCTGATCTCAGTCTCCCTGGCTCTTTCAGGTTTTGCTCAGTTTTGTGGTGGTGTACCACTTGCATACCAGTGCCACTCAGCCAACTTCAGCAAACCTGCCCCAGGTATTTTCTATGCACATGCAGGCAGGTAAAGTTTCTCAGCATAGAGCTGAAACCCACTTCCAGAAACTTCCATAGCAGTAGAAAACACTCTTAGTAAACAAAATCGGTGGAATCTAAACCAAAACCAAAATCTATCAGGAGGCAACATAACTCACCTTTCCTTATTTACACACAATAGTGAATTTGCTTTTTAATTTCTTCTTCTTTCTACTACTTTTCTTTCCATGGAGAAGTAGGATGTTTTTGGTAATATCTGAAAGTCCCTATTCTAACTTTTATTACCTTTTCTGTAAGTGAATACAGATTTTTCTTCCTGGAACTGATGAGAATATTTTTCTCAATTTAGATATAACTAAAAGGTTATATGATAAAAGAAAGAACAGAAACTTTCACTGTGAATTAGAAAGTGCAAAAACCCCTAGACTTTGGGCAATACATTTCATGTACTTACAGTACACTTCAAAGCCAGAAAGCCCTAGCGTTAACATAAGCACAGTTGCTTTGCAGGCATTTGATACAGTTCTTCTAAATCTGCTGAGTGTACTGCTTTTTTTCCTATGTTTGTTAAACACCCCTTCCCCAGACAGCTCAGTATCAATAGATCATTTTACCCACAACATAACCTCTTTGAACAAGTACTATATTTTTAAAGCAAATACTTCAGTGCATTTTATACTGCAGGAAAAAAAGGAGAAAACACGACAATAATGCAATTGAACTATAATCTTAAAAAGCAGCACAGCTGAGAGACCAATATCTAATTTTATTACTGGACACACAATAGAAGGAGGGGGGAGATGTGACAGTCCCATTTCTATCCCACAGATTAAATATGATGTGGTAATAACAAAGATTGAAGGGAGATGTATCAGGGCCAGAATTGAGCAAGTGTTCTACCTCACCACAATGTGAAAATAAGAGACAGACTTTCATGCAGGACATATACATTCCCATATGTATACTGCATTATTTACAAAATATTAATATTTCAAGCTGACATGAAAATTATTAGGTTGAGAAAATATCAGTTTGCTGCTCTTCACAAAGACTTCTGCGATTATGAGGAACTCACAAAACAGTTATTCACCTAGGAAAAAAGACATTTTTTAAAAAAAAGACGATTAAAAAATATATTATGTACAAAATCCAGCTCTGTGTAAATACATGTGTGACTGCACACACACATACACACAACTATGTATTTAGCATAAGAATTAATATTCAGTGTCTGGCAAAATATTCAACATTTTTCTCCAGTATAATCATCTTTTTAAACATGGTAGGACCTTTCTGCAGGTCAATCACAGTTTTCAGGCAAGCTGTAATTTAAATCAGCTCCATTCTGCATCTAATATGGATGTTTCACTGAAAAAAAAATTAAAACTAACCACACTACTTATGACTCTTTGCCTGTCAGACACAGACCACTGTTGTGCACGCACATTGCTAATCTCAGGAAGGGAAATCTTGCATAAAAGACAAGGAGGTTACAAAGTAATTTCCTGCAGAAGAGTTGTAATAAAGAGGCGTTCCCTGCTCACACTACCTTCATCTCACCTGAACTCCTATTCAGTGACTCATTTCATTGTCTATACCACCCTTTAGGCTAATAATGGAAATAGGTAAGTCTCCTGACAAGCAACAGACAGTATATCAGAGGTATTGACTATGTATCTACTTTTTCAGCAGCAAGATGCTTCAGTTTGTTCATCAAAAGGGTCTCAGCTTGTTTAATCTCCTTTATCAGCCCTGCTTCCCTCTCAGGTTTGCAAAGGCTTCTGCTCCTTAAATTGCTGCCTTCATCTGAGCCAATGCAGTGCATATTTCCCCCTTCTACAGAGCGATGTTTCAATGCCAAAAAGAGGGAGCATGAGAGAGAGAAATAATCTTGGCACTCGTTCAGGTTGTTGTGAAGAAAAAGAAGGGAAAAATACCCAGACTGCCAATGGGGATTTCCTCTGTAATAAGCCAGATGGCATCATAGGATGCTTGGGGAGACTGTTTCTGTCTAATTCTCTTCAGTGGCAGAAACTGTCAAGGCTTGGCCTTTGTGGTAAAACCAGTGACTAGCTATTTTATATTCTTTCTCTTTGCTGTGCATGCTGTCTCCACCTGTCATTAATGCCTTTCTAATGCAGCCAGTGTCTGATATAAGTTCCTTCCCCTCCTTTCTCTCCCTCACTTCTGGACTCCAAACAATATTTCCCTTCCACCAACATGGCTGCAACATTTGCTTTACATTCCAGTGATGTACAAGATAATTTCTTTCTTCAAGTGCAAAATGTTTCATATAGAGTGAGGAAAACTAGATGTGCAATTTCTAAAGGTTGCCATTCTGGCAAGAGACCAAAGCAGGGGTCAACAGAGGGAAACAGGGAGCTGATTCTTTGTAAAACAGGCACTCAGCAGCTCGAATGTCAGGACAGACTATCTACTCAAAATGCTGGCTGGGCTTACAAGGATTTTTTTAATCTATAAATATCACATATATATATATACATATATATGTATATATATACTTATATTTTTTTTGTATCTGTTTTATATCTGTTGCATTCTGAAATGTGGGTTCAATCTTTCTGCATACCAGATGGATAGCAGAGACTGTGTATTCTAAAAAGATGGAAAACCTTATAGAAATTTTGTATGTAATTTCTGTGTGGTTTTTGGTTCCTTAGAGTCAGATCCATAAACTGTCTGCCTACCTTAAGGGCTTGTACATCTACTGTATGGACTAAATTGTTTTTCCTCTCCAGAAGCAATCCTATATTGTACTCAGAATGGAGCAGTTAGATATGTGAAACTTGTTCTTTGTTGAGAGCAAAGTAGCATTTTCCCACAGCTTTCTGAAGTTGCTTCTTCCTTTTTGACATGGTTCTTTGTCTCAAAGTAGTCATCATGTGCAGATATCTCTGCAGCAAGGTAGAAATACATCCCAGGGTATAGTTTCATATAGGCAATAAAGCTGCTAATGGCTGCAGTAGCAAAGACACTTACAAAATTTCACATGCAGTGTTCTGGTAAGGAATGTGCTGAGCTAATGTAGAGATGTAGTTTGAGATACAGGCAGTGCTGGTTGGCAAAAACACAACTGCAAGAGCCATAAAAATCACAATATTTATCATCTGATAAATATGTTCATCGATATACTGTCAACTGGGATAATCTAAAGAGAATCAGAAGTTATTTTCTTTATCTAGGTATAAAATAGGAGAAATCAGGCTTACAGGATTTTTCTAAGATGTAATATTTCATGATTTCTTGGAAGTAAAGCCATGCAGAAAGATGTCTCGTTGAGAAGTTGATGAATGTCTCAAAATATAAATGATGGTCTTTTTTCCAATTAAACAAATATGTACCATTTCCAAACACATTTTTGGATGAATAACAGTAGTCTATATTACAGTAGGTTTACTTTTTCAGTATATGAAGAGAAATCTGAGGACTGGAAAGTGGGAAATGAGAACCAACCTTCTCTTCCTCTCCCCAGCAGATTTCCATGCCTCAAATAGTAGAACAGAAACCAAACCCTGACTGGGTTTGGGCGTGGTCCCAAAGCATCCTGGGGAGAGCTGGGAGAGCCTCCACTTGTGCTCCAGCTAAGATTGGGGTCAGACATATGGCAGAAAGGGTCTCTTGGTGACACCCAGCGGGGCAGACTTGGCTGTAGGGGAACTGAATGCTGCCCTGTGCAGTGAAGCAGAATGATGGGCTCCCCAACCAACCAGCATGTTGTTAGCTCGGGGGAAGAGCCCAAATACCCCCACCAGTTCCATGTGTGCCCCTCGTGCCTCAGCACTACTTTTCCCTGCTCCAGTCCTGTGGCACTACTTGCTGGTGCAGGTGCAGCTGTACGCACCCAATAGATGCCTGGGCTTCCCTCCTGCATGGCCCTCTGCCCACAGTGTAGCAGATTACAGTTCCCAGAACTGCTCTCCAGGGCCAGGATGAGCTGCAAGGCAGGATTTCTTGACACTGGTCTGGTGCTGGAAGAGAGACTAGCCAAGCAGAACTGATGTGGCCTAAAGGTAGTTTAATACCAGCTCTTGCTGAGTGCCTTGCTCAGCTACAAAACATTGCAGCTAAAGCATAACCCAAAATCTAAGCCAGCATGTTTGAACAGGACAATAACAACAAAGCCATTTTTTTCATTCCCAGCTGTGTGTTGAGGGTTGTTTCTTGTTTGTGACTCCATCACTATTCAGTACAAATTGCCCATATCCATGGTTGGCAATGCCTGCTGTGGTCCCAAGGGCCAATGCGAGCTGGTGCTGCCAGCAGCCTGTGCCTGCCTCTGCAGGGGATTTCCTGGGCTCCAGGTCCCATGTAGTGCGTTGGGAGCACATCAAAAGGCAAGGAAAAAAAAATCTTTATCCCCCACCAACGATTTTAAATCCAATATAGAACATACCAGAGTGACCCTAACTTTGAGTGAGATGCTTATTTCCACTGAGGTGAGATTTACTCTAAAAAGCCATGTCTGAATTTGCCCTAACTCGGGCTTACTTGGGTTAGAAGTTACAGATGACAGCTGGGCAGACCTTAGCAGAATGATGTGTTTTTTCGTTCTCACATTTTCAATAATTAGGAAATGAAAGATATAGTTTAAAAATCAAGATAATAGGAATATCTATATCAAAGTAAATTAGTGGTATACTTCCATTATTACTAATGGAATAAGATGCCAATACCTGTGTTGGTTTAGCAAAGTTCTATGTTTTGCCTCTGAAAAGATCATTTGCTAATAGCAGCAAAATTCATGTTGTCAGTTCCATAAGATAACATCTATTTTCTAAATATATACATTTCTGCTAATGTCCCCAGTACTACTGAACAGCTATGAATTCTTTCATACTCCAGGCATTTGTGTGTCCTCCTCTATAAAAACAATGCTGATTTGAGAGGCAGTAACTATTAAATGTAAAAGTAAACCCTCTCTTGTGGGAGTTTTGTGTTTCAACTACATGATTATAAAAGTAAGCTTTCAGGAAATTTGGAAGTATATTGTCTCTGAGGCAAGAGAAATCTTTTGTGGAACACAGGAATTTTGAAAAGGAGCATAAATGACAAAGTCTACCCTTTGATTGTATTTTTGAACAGGGATTGCCTATGGATATTCATCCATTAAAGGATATTCAGTAGATCTCTGATATTGTAGCAACTGCAAGATACCTGGGAAATGCGAAGTGTCTCATAGAAGCCCTAACACAGTGAGGGGAAGGAGCTCAGGTTGAAGTTGCATTATCACAATTTTTAAACTGCAGCCTCACTGCTCTGACAATGCACATAATTTTGATGTGTGAACGTAGTACCATGGGGCCTCTTATCAATATGTTCACTGTGCAAGTGGAAGCTTAGAAAACTTCAAGGCAAGTTGATAAATTTCCATAAAAGTGTTGCCAGTCCATAATCAGATTGCTAGAAGTTCCCAGCTGTACCAAAGATAAAAACTGATGATATTAATTCGTCCTTGTTTGAACCAAGAACTCATACTGAAATCAGCAGTACCCACATGTACTATCATTCCTCTGCCTGCAAGAGCTGTTTTTCTGCCAGTCCACAGATTTAGGGATTTTCTTCTTTTCTGTTTCAAAGAGCAAAAATGAAAAGGGAACATAAAACAAAAACTCAAAGGACTCCATGGCATTTAGATTGGAGTTATTTTCCTTTGGCAAGCCAAAACCTGCCTTTGGCCTTTATTTCACTTTCTCAAAGTCATAGTCTACTGTTTCCTCTTCTAAAATTCAAAGGCAGTGCCTATTGGTGAGATACCATGCTCTTAGTTGCTTCTAAAGCAACTCTGAAAAAAATACTCTGTAATTTTTCCAAATCTGGAAACTGAACATTTGTTTTATGACTTGCTCCCACTAGGAAGGAGCCAAATCAAAACCTTCCTCCTGCCTCAATTTTGTGTTTTTCCTTTCCCATGACTGTCTCACAAGTGGGGCAGCTGCAAGCCTGAGAACACAGACATTTAATGTAACTCTATTTTTTTTTAACTCAAAAGGTTTACTCCATAGGAGAGCTAATTAAAGTTACTTTGTAGTGAAAAAGAATGTCATAGAAACATCCAATTTAACTGAGGATATGGAGAAACACAGTCTTTTTCTAAACTTCCTATATAGAGAAACTTAGTATTAAGATTCAGAAGTTTTCTGCAGTTTCATTTCATTCCCTCCCTGCTCCTTCCCCCCTGAATTATTAAATTGAAGTCCAGCAACTCTCACTTTGCCAGCTTTGTTCATCTTAGTTGATTAATGTAGTTACCACCTGGGTTTGTTTTTTTTTTTTTCTGTCTTTTCTTTTTTTTTTTCCTGGATGGAAATGCATTTCAGAAAAGCCCTTCACCTTGACAGGAGGACACCTAGGAATGAAGGATCCACTTCATCCTCAGCAGGTTGCTGCCAGCCATCCCCTGGTAGAAATGTATGTCCTTCTCTGAGCTTGCACACCCAGACCAGCAGAGCTGTAGCTCCACGCCCATCAAGATTTAAGAAGTGATATGGCAATAGCAGCATTGCACAGCATCTGCCCTGCATCCCCTGGGCACAACATAGAACCAGTGTGTCCTGGCTCAGCACTGTGCACATGAAACTGCTGTTCCTCCTGCCCTAACCTGAGAATGAAGGTAATACCGGACTGTCAGACAGCTGCTACAGCAGATCCTGCAGTTCCATATAGTGGTTTAATTTTTACAGTTGTTTACTTAAAGGCTTCACTTTTAATAACTCCAAGAGAAGGATCAAAGCAAAGCAGTGGAGCCTCTAGCATTTTCTCCTGCTTCCTTTCTGTACTGGCATAAAAAGGAAGAAGGTATTTCCGCTGTCTTGATTCAAGTATAAAAATAAAATTTACATTTATCATATTTGAAGGCTGCCAAAGAAAACTGACCTCATGGTATGAGCTCAAAGAAAGCTCAGGAGGGAGAAATTAAAATAATTAGTAGCAATTACTACCAAAATTATAGTACTGAATAGGACGATGCCTAATAATCAGAGGTCACAATTACTAATGCACCCTTCTGTATGCTCATTTGTCTTCTCTGTATTGTAGTCATTTCTGTTGTATTTTCACACAGCAGGATCTCCAGTGCCACACTCCTTTCCATTTTATGAGAAGTTCACAATAAACAAGGGTTCAACATGTTCGGAGCAACAGTTTGTGCCTTTGGAAGACTTGAAATAACATGAGCTTTTCTTTCAGTTTCTTTGTAAGAGAAGCTTTACTGCATCTGAGCTTCACTGTCTTTCTTTATCATGTTACAAGAGAATGTGGCTAAAAGGCAAGAAAAACTGAATTAACTTATATTTGCACCTAAATAAATGGAACCAGAATCAATTTCTATCCTTGTTCAGGCCCATAGGCTTTGAGCACACTAGGAAGGTTTATCAGTGGATTTTATTGATGGAGCTAATTCATAGAATGGTTCAGGTTGGAAGAGAACTTAAAAACCTAGATGGACCTAGTTCCAACACCAGACCATGGGATGGGAAATCTTCCACTAGACCAGGCTGCTCCAAGCCCTATCCAATCTGGCCCTCAACACTCACAGGGATGAGACATCTACCACCTCTCTGGGGAACCTGTTCCAGTACCTCGCCACCCTTATTGTTAAAAATTTCTTACTTCTATCTAATCTAAACCTGCCCTCTTTCCATTTAAAGCCATCATCCCTTGTCCTATCACTACATGCCTTTGTAAAAAGTCCCTCTCTGGCTTTCTTGTAGGCCTCTTTATTCAAGTTACTGATGAAGCCAATGTAGCTATGACAAGAAATTCTTTTAATGACATCACAGCATAAAAATGCTTGCACAACAGTAGTATCTGCATACGATTTTTTATCAAACCTGATATATTTATAATTTCTAATTTGACTTCCTGATAAATTTTTGGGACTCAAAACTTGAAACTCAAGATTGCCTAGAGAGGTCACCTACACCATCTGCCTACTCTGATACATTACTACAGATGTATGGTAACTCTGCAATTTGTAATATTGGTCCAATAGCAAATCAGCACATTTGCACATCAGCACATTTTGTTACTTAAAACTTCTTAATCAAAAAAAGCTATTTTGGGTCAACTCATGTCTCCTTAATCAAAATGTTTTCTTTCAGCACAAACATGAAAGTAAACTTCAAAAAGTAATATAAAAATGATAAATTACATTATTCTATTCCAGAAAATTCATAGCATATTATGTCAACTCTATTTAAGCCATTTTTCACAGCCAGATCTCATTCAAATCAATACTGTCTTGAAGGACATTTTGATTTCAGCATCACAATATTTTCCAGAGTACAAGTATTTTAAAAAATTGTTACCATATTAATTATTTTTTGCTTTAGCTAGAAGTGGACATAGCATTAAAAAAACCAAAATAAGCATAGTGCATTATGTTGTTTATAAACTAGAGATAACAACAGAAGTCCAGTGCAAGCTATTCCCAGGCAAATTTACTATTTGATATGGTCTAGACAAACAGCAAACTTACTTCCTTTCTGCAGGGGAGGGAAAGGCAGTAGTCCTCTTATAGATCCATATGTGCCATCTCGATCACTCCTCTTCTGGAAGCTACAGCTTCCACCAGAGGGCTGGAAAAGCAGGCTGTCAGAGCACTCTAATTTACTTCAGGAAAAATCAATTAAGATAGCTTAAGTGACTCTAACTGGGAAATTGCTGGGGACACTAATCACCACTGCAGACATTGATGAGTACATGAGAATGGCAACTTCTTCCATCAACACATTTGTACCAAGGTGGGGATTTCTCCATTGCTTCAGCATCTGAGCCAAAGCCCACTCAAGTCAACACGATTTACAGAATTAACAAAACAGAATCTAACCTGTATTCAATATTTGGTGAGGAACCAATGCTTCTCAAAGCATTTCTTTGTCACACTTATATGTATATAGTTGCCTGGGCATTCTTGTGATCGAATAACCTAGACTGCAAGAGAATGCCTTGATAAAGTCAACTATGTGTGTTTGAATCAGTACTACAGAAAGCAACAAATGTCGCTGTGCTGCTTCTGTCACTTCAGCACCACTTCAAAGGTCACTAATTCCTTGAGAAGCTGCCACAAATAGTCTGCATTTCATACAGAAATGTTCTGCCAAAATATTGACTCAGAGTCTCATTATATTTTTACCTTCAGTCATCAATACTTTTTGCCAGTCCTTTGATAGAACATGCTTTCCAGCTTAACACCTTATTAATTCCATGGCTACTCTTTCCCCATACTCCCACAGTAATTGCAGGACTCCCACTCAAGTTTCACTGACACCAAGAAGTGGAAAACACTCTCCCCAGATGGAAAACTCTCTTCGTACTGATGTCGCTCCTGTTAACAGAACTGTGCTTCTGCTTGTTCCTTCCTAAAAGTTCATCCGCAAAAACTTTTTTTGTTGGTTTAAAATGAGTCCACACTAGTACTTTTGACAGTATTGAAATGGTAGAGGTGAAAAATATTTACACCCAAACCCAGTAGTTCAAGCTGCTGAAATCCAGTTGAAGCAGAGGTTTCCCTGTGAGACATGGCCATGGTTAAGTAGCAGCTTTGACTGCTTCTCTCTCACAGGTGCCCTCGATGGGAAACATGAAAAATGTCTCCTATGAGCATTAATACAAGCAGGACACCTTGTAGTATCATTTGCTACACACAACAGCCCATGCACAGGAGGAAACAATCTCAGGAGAGAGAAGACTGGTCCCTTTGCACATGTACCAGCTGGACTACCTGTTTCAACAGAAAGTTGCATGCATGTGTTTGCACATGCAAGAACCAGAGAGAGAGAAATCATGAGGGAGTATATATCATCTCTTCAAGCCTTACTGCAGTCAGGCAGTAAGTACTGCAGATGCTGAAGCACTGGAATCCAGCTAGACAACCCTCAGCTGCAGAAACCTCCCTCATTGTCCTCTTGAGTTCTCTGCTATACAAATGGAAGGGAAGGGCTGTCTTCTGTGTGTCACTGCTTTCTGGTCCCCGTGAATAAAGATGACTTTACCACAGCCAGTACAAGGCTTCCAAAGATTATGGAGGATATTTTCAAAGAAACAAAATGAGCACAGTAGTCCTAAGAAATGCTGGAAAACATTACTGGGCAGTGCAGCAAAACACTGAGATGGAATAAGTGAAGATTTTTGCTTCAGGGAAAATACTGTGAGTAAAAGAAAAGTCAGAATAAAGCAGCCATTCAGAAACTGCATTATTAGATGTAGATATATCTGCAGAATATCCTGTCCCTCAGTGGAACAAATGTGAACCTTGTTTGTTCAAAAATATGAAGACTTAGAAGGAATTAGAGGATCTTACTGGACGAACCAGGTATATAAGACCAAATAATTATACTCAAAAAAGTATTGAAAATGCTTCTTTGAAACATTTCATACAGTCTTTTCGTGTTCGCAAAAATTCCTCCCATGAGAAGTAATCTAGGGGATAAAATTCAAGACATAAACCCTAAAAAGTATGTTACCCAAGGGATGAATACTGTAATTATCTAAAACCTGTTATGGTACTTAATAATGTGTAGCCTACCTGGAATCAATAGGACTAACCCAGCAGGCAGAGAGCAAAATCTGTACCTTAATTTCTTTTCTTACTTAAATTAAAAGGCTCATTTTCTGTAGGATTTTCAAGGTCCTTGTAATCTTCAGACTTACCCCTGAATTTTCCATTTTTTTTCTGCTACTGAGCAAAGTCTTGTTTTCAAATTGGCGGCTCTGTACTGTTGCCTCAATGAATGATTGCAACAACTTAAAGCCTGAAATGAATAGAGCAGCAGTTTAGGCAGAAAGCAAAATACAAGCAACAAATAAACGTATCATGCAATTTCTACTGTCATACTGCACGTCCCCTTACTAAAGGTCCTTTTCTACACTCTTCATCCCACAATTAATGATGTATTTTCTTCTTGTTTCTCCTTCTTCCAGTAATGCTGCTAAGGTTCAAGATGCTTTTGGGGACAGCAATATGACACTGGAAAGATTTGCAGTCATTTCTGAACATGACTGAGCTCATATTAAAAATATACTCACAGACATCTATTCAGCCAATATTTCTATTGTTTTCTGTTCTACTTCACCTGTTGAAGCTGGTTAAAGTATTGGAAAAATTAGTTGAACAAGTGGAAAAGGTTGAAAGTATTTCTTTAAAGCTCATCCCTGTATTTAACTTTGGTATCTGAGTTTTACTGACTCAGGTTTGCTGATTGAGTGGCTAGCTAGAAACTTTTCAGCCACTGATTAGTCACAGGTAAGACTTTTATACAGTTGAGTCAGCACTCACTCACCAAGAGATTTGAAGGTAAGAATTATGAGCTATGCTTAGAAAGCAACATAGACATCTTCTGTTCAGATTAGACCCAACATCCCTGAGCTAGGCAGCTAAGCCCTCTGTGCAATCTGGTAAGTACTTTAGACTAGCATCTACAGCTGTACTGCAGCTGTCAGCCAGAAGAAAAAGACAAAAACATGTCTTAAATCTCACCTTTAAGGTGCTCCTGACAGACACAGTGTCACTGACTTTTTACTAATTTAGATATTTTTGTGTTTCCTTGTGCAGATGGACAAGGATGGGAGTGCTGCGTCACTTCCACATACAAAGCAGAAGAAAAATGGCCACAACTGGTGACCTAGCTAGATGGCAAAAGTATCCACCAAGGATATTGAAGATCTATGCTCCAATTCCCTAACTCAAAATTTTTCATGTGTTGCATAAAGAAGCCTTGGAGCAGAAAGCAAGCCTTCACCCAAGCAAATGTAAGTCTTATTGGGCAAGAGAACCATGTCAGGGCTTGCTTTCTCTTTTGTTCAATAACTATTGAACTAATCCTTGAGCAATGGCACAACTTCAAAATGAGGTGGGGATGGGGATGGCACTGCAGAGTTATCCATAACTCTAATACTCTTCAGGTGGTAGGAGCGGGAGTCCAAGGAGGAGACCATCAAGACCGTGTAGACATTGCTGACGTTTCCCCAGCTCACACAAGTGCTTCTGAGAACCCAGCACAAGGCCTTGAAAATTGACTCACAGGTCATTAGGGAGCCAGCAAAGTGCCTGGTACATGGATTGATGTTTTCTAAGAACTGCTGCTAAGGAAGCAGGTGGCTACATCTGCCAGCTGCAGCTTTTCCAGATTCTGCTTTCAAGCCAGGATAAATGTTGTTCCAATAATTGAGTATGCAGGCAGCAGAGATATCTGACTAGAACAGGTCCTAACTGGAAATGATGGGCTGCATTGCTTTTTTGCAGGTAGTGGATCCAATGTACACTGGACTTACAGGCAATCTCATCTCTTGCCAGGCTCCTCTGAAGTGCAGAGCAGTTAATATTGCAAATAAACTGGAATTCTGGTCGCACAGCAAGAGGAATGTGTCCAACTGGCAGGAAGAATAAATACTTCTTCAAACAGGCAGTAATCAGTTAACATTACTCTAAAACAAACATTGAGAAAGCACAGCATTTTAGTAATTAAAGGTCCAAATTTGCAAAATTAATTAGTGTTTCCCACAGCATAGTGCTCTACTTATGAACAGCTCTATTGTAAATGTATGATGCTCTAATATGAAAAGAGAGCATTCTTATGTTAATTATCTAATTAACTAATCTGGGCACAATTAGCAGCTGAAACAGCACAGTATTACACTCTCTTCCTTCTTCCCTTCCGGATTCAAGATTACCTTTAAATATGTACTTTCAAGTGGCAGGGGACCCTGGTGATAGGTCTTGCTACCACATTAAACAGACCTTGGTGTCAGAAGAAGTTCCAATGAGCAGGCACTGAAACAGGAGAGAAAGTAGTATCTTTGGCACATTATTTAGGAGGGGTAAAGTCAGCTATTTAATCTCACCCCTAAAGCCAGCCAGCCCTCCAGGGAAGCCATCCTTGTCACTTCACAGAAAGTCGGTGTGAAATGCTCAAGAATACAGTTGTCTGTTTCTCTGTCCCTTTGGAAACCCAACACCACCTCACTAGACCTCCCTGACAGCAGTATTTTCCAAAGGATGGCTCAGTGGCTATTTTAGAGCTCTGAAAATAGAGTCTCATTCATTTCTATTTTGCTGCCAGAGTAGCTATTGACTTCACTGAAGTTTACTGTGTCATGAAGAGAATTAGAGAACTGCATGGAGATCTCTGACAAAAACTTACCAGGGAGAAGAACATTTGCTGAAACAGTTTAAATCAGCCTCAGAGAATGGCTTAGACAATGCCTCAAAGTCTTGCCTAAATTTCTATCACAATGATCCTAAAATAGGGGTAGAAATATAAAGTAAAACATTCATTTCAATATTTTCACATTTGAACATTTCTACATTTGCATTAGATTGCATTTTTATGTAGGAAATCGGTTTTATGTAATTTAAAAGGGCAGAAAAAGGTAACATAAGCTGAGACTAACAAGTTCTATACTGAATTGCACAAAATGTTGATCACCTTAAAATACTTTTGCTTTATCTTCATTTTGGGGTGCTTTTGCTTTTAGGGCTAGGTTTGTTTGTTAGTTTAGGATTCTCCATTAAAAAAAAAGTTTGAGTAGATCTACTGTAATGTTCCACCTCTCCCACTCTTTCCGTGCTCTCTGAGAAGGAAAGGAGAAGTAGTCACACACCTTCGTCCATGCAGTTCAAGGCTGGTTTTGAGACTGTGATGATCTACTGTGAGAATTACAGTAGATCAGCAAATAGAATTACAAAATAATTTATGTTGGAAAGAACTGGAGTAGTTCATCTAATCCAAGACCAGCAAGATCAGTAGCACTAAATCAGCTTACTCTGGACTTGTCCTCTTGAGTTCTGAGCATCTCCAAGGATGGAGACTCCAACACCTCTACCAGCCAATTTGCTACACATTTTCCAGCTCTTACAGTGAAAAAATTTCTTAATAGCTAGCTGGAATTTCCTGTCTTCCAAGTTGTGTCTGTTGCCTTTTGCCCTTTTGCTATGCATCTCTCATAAAAAGGCCTGGATTCATCTTCTCTACACCCTCCCAGTAGGTAACTGCAGGAAGCCAGGAGACCTCCCTTCAGCTGTTCCTTCTCTGGGCTGAAATAAACCAGCTGCCTCAGCTTCTCCTTGTACATCATTTGCACTCTGGTGGCCCCTCCACTGGACTTGCTCTAGGTGGTTGATTTCTTTCTTGTGCTGAGAAAGACAGAAATGGACTCAGTGCTCCAACAGACCTCTGCCCAGTGCCAAATCACGGGGAGTGATCACAGTCTGTGGGCTGCTGGCTGCACTTCTGCCCATGCAGCTTCACAGAGACGCTCTGGGTTCAGAAGGTTACAACGCAGCACTTTAGTGGACAGGTTCTGAAAAATCTGAGCTAATACTGAGGCCTGGCTTCCACAAAGCAGAGGTGTAGTAGGCCCATTTCAAATGTCCCTCCAACCAAAGCTGGCAGGTAGGTCTGTGCAGCTCCTCAGTAGAATGCACCCAGGCACCCACAGGCACCCACCTCCAGTACAGGACCACATCTCTGTACACAAGAGCCCAAAAAGTAGATCTACATGGACCAGCAAATACTCAAGACTTACTCTTGCTTCATCTCAGGGGTCAGAGCATACCCCAAGTGGGTAAATCCCATAGGGAGAAGAATGAATCATCTCAGCAGTAGCATTGTACTAATGAAACTCTTAACATAGCCAGTCCAAAGCTGCCTTGCACACCCTCAGGTCCAAAGAAAGGCACTCACATTTGCCCATACCCTGAGCAGTCATAACCAGAGACTGAGACTGTGAGCAGCCCGTATGCAATGGGGAGGGGAAAATGGGTAAACAAGAAAAGAAAAAAAAAGAGAAGACTATTCCCAGACACTGTCACTATGTCGGGTATCCTCAGGCATGTATCGTGTAAGTCAGTTCTTGTTTCAAACTCTTTCTTATTTCATATGTTAACTTAGATCCTGTGGCTTATGTTCTTCTGACATAACAGCTAACCTAAGAAAGGATTTACCACATTATATTTCCTTGTGGAAGGAGGCCGATTCTTCTAGGACCTTAAAATATAGTACTGGGCACCTTTTTTTTTTTTCTTTTTAACTTTTGTCAAAATGAACCATCATCCTTGACTCTTAAACAATGACTCATGAATTAGCCATGCAAATAATTGTATCTAATGACCTCTATAAGCAAATAAAAAAAAAGAATAAACTATATAAACCATATAAAGTTCCACCATATCAAGAATTAATCATAACAGACTAATAGGATGAGAAAGAGAACTGCCTGCTTTTGATGTGGGATAAATCAGCATGCTTAATATATGTTACCAAAGGCCACCACATTTTCAAGTGTTTTATTTGAGCCTTGTACGATTTGTGTAAATCCATAAGAATCCTTCTGAAACTCTCTAGCTGCCTCAGAAGGTACCATGAGATACTCTGGATACCTTTACTACACTATTTCTAAAGCAAAATATCTGGATTTGTAGAGCCTTTTCTTACAAGCTACAATGAGCCTAGACACCTACCAGTTCTCCAGTCAAATACAGAACTCAAAACCTCAGATCCTGACTATTTCACAACGCATCAGGGCTCAAATGTTCATGGTGGCCTCCAAATATCATGTGAATAATTGTTCCACCTACTCATAAGAAATTACTGTACCAAGAATCCTAGAGAACGCTTTATAATATGCTTTCATTTCAAGAAAATTCTCTCCTCTTTCAGGGAACACATAGCTACCAGTGCTTTAGGCCACAAACCCCAAATTTCACTCATATCCACAAGAATTTGCCAAACCAAGTTTTCGAGATACAGAGACTAGAATGCAGCTGTATGTCTTAGTATGGATTTTACCACTGTACAAAGCCTCTTGAGCTCCACTAAGGAGTTACAAGGACACCATGGCGTCCAATAAAGCATCTGGTTGCAGACAGAAAGCCTGTTTTTTGTCTAGAAACAGCCATTTCAGAATTTCTTCTTTATCCATGGAATTATGGAAAATATGTAGAAAAACAGCACTCTGTGACTTACATTACAAATTGCCATTAAGCAGCAATCTTTAAATTTTGCTATGCTGAGTGCAAAATTTTATCATCAATCCAGAGGAAAAGTATTTATCATATATACATAAGAGACACTCATGACCTGCTTATGGATATCCCACTAGCTGGAAAAAAGACACCATGCAGTGTTAATCAAACATACGATTTTCTGGTTTATTTCTTGAGCATGAGTCTTGAGTCAATGCTTTTTTGGTAAAGATCTTCTTGGTGAAATAAGTCGTAAGAGTACTGAAATTCATCCTCTTTTGGGACATCTTAGTGAGTGTTTCCAAATTCCTTATGTTAACACATCCATAGAATTTGTTACAAATATTACTAGTTTGTGCCAGAAACTTTAACAAGATGCTGGCTGGCTACCAAACCACTAACCCTCTAGGACTGGCTTAGGGACAATTCAGTATGTTATTTAATGAAAGAGAGTATATGGCCTACGAAGGCCAGGAAGACTTATTGCACAACGTGGCTTGCTTACTCAGTGATCTCGCTTGGCAGCTCCCTGCTCAGTGTGGACCCCACCCAGGCCAGCTATGCTGAACCCAGACTGTCATCTGAGCCACTGGCTCTCCTATTTGGCTCAGATTGTCTCAAATTGCATTCAGACTCTACATTTTGAAATAAAGGCAAATGATGTGCACAGACATCACCCTTTATATAGGGTGGAGTGCTGATGTCCTGCTCCCATTCAGCAAGCAGTTCTAAAGGCTGCATTTAGTGGTAAAGCTGAACTTCTGGTAATGCTCACTGATACTTCATTTTAGGGTTTGGGTTTTTCTCCTTTTTCTGAGAGAAAGATCAATAGCATACTTTCCTCTCCCATACTGCCTTTCATCTCAAAATACTTCCCAGTTTAAACATATGTCCGTAGCAATTTTTTTCAATACATTCCTGAGACATAGAAATAGCAGAAACACTGCGGTGTAAAGTGCAGAGCATCACTACTTTTAAATTGAAGCAGGGAAGAAGTGAATATTCCCTTTACCTGGAACTACAAAGGTAATTAAATAACTGGAACATTAAGTTAATTAAAAACCCTCTCTGACCTAGGAAGATTCTTACTGAGTCCAAATGATCAGATCCCTCTTTAAGATAATCCACATCGAAGTTTTTTGTATAAAAAGACACTGGTACTTTTCACATTAAAAAAAAATAAAAAAGTGTGTAAATCCTTACAAGGTGTTTCTGGACTCAAAGGAGACGACATTACATGCTGATTCTTCATGCAAGCTAGCAGCTATATTTTTGTAGAATTCTGTTTCCTTGAACTATTACCCCTCCTAACCATCCCCCAGTGTTCTTTGATTAAAGATTACAACTGAGTTAGTGTCAGGATTATCGTACAGCACAGAGCAAAATCGGTGTCAAGGACCCAGTGAACACATAGCAGGCTGTTACTGATGACTTATAATGTAACTACCATAAAGAGCCTAGGGATTCTGCCTTTTCCTCCTACCTTTGAGTATTGATGCATGTTTAGCTTCTCAGAGGTTGAATGGAACTTAGAAAGCTATCCTCTTAATTTTCTTTAACATCTGCCACACTGTTTACGCCAAGGATTCTCCTGACTGACAACACCTGCAAGCCCAATGAAGACTTTCTAAAAATGTTCAGATTTGAGATATATATAAGTCAGGGACATCATGGACTGAAATGATCAAAATTACTACCACGACCTCAACATACCTAGCATTCAACATGGCAACCTTCAACAGATGGAGAGGAGAAAATGCAGCTCTCCTCTTTCAGCAATCCACATTCAGAGCAGTTGCCTGTCTCTTTTGTCTCCTCTGCTAAATGAAATTTACTGTTATTTTTGTAGTTTAAATGCTGATGGAATAAGTGACTTTAAAATATATATGTTCTCCAGAGATGCTCACAAATAAATCTTTGTGAGAGACCAGATTAATATCTCACTGAATTTATGTGGGTCAGAGCCAGCTCACTGTGAGTGTGTGTTTGTGTGGTAAGGGCCAGGCCTAGACCCACAGAGCACACAGTTTGCAGCCAAGATGGGCGAGTCCATGAGGAAGCGCACGGCTCAGAACCATGTGGCTGCCCATCCATTAAGGAAAGCCTGCCTGGCAGCTTGCCCAGGCACATCCACAACCACATCCTCTGGAGACCCTGACTGACTGTGGCACCCATCACTTCGGCTGGGAGGGCACTGAGTCGTCAATGACCTGAATGTCCCACCTGGGAGAGGTGGCCATGGTGGCCAAACTCCATAAATACAGCACAGATAGGCTCCATTTCGGTGTTTCTCCTGGTAACCCGCCATCGTGATGTGATCTCCACAGAATTCTTTGTTGGCATTCTTTGATGTCTTATTCTAATCTCTTCTTCCTTTTTTCTTTACTCTTTTTATCCCTCTTGCCTTTCTTTTCTCTTCCTTTACTCTTTTGGGTAACTTATAATCAAAGGGCTTATATTCTACTAAACTGGATTACTGTTTGCTTTATAATGGGTACTTTTGTGGACTGTGTCTTTGCAGGGTGTTGGTGTAATGCTTCTGCCTTGTTGTGTGCAGGGTTGTATGTTACCCCTGAAACTTTTGCCACAATGCTTATCTTCTCACTAAATTAAAAGAAGTTCTCTTGGGAAAACACTTCTAGTGTACTCTCTTTATGTGATTCAAGGAATCAAAAACCACAGACTTTGCACGAGTTTGTATGGGCCAAACCTCTTGGAGTCTTAAATATACGTAAACTGCCTGGGCAGTGTGTGGCTTAGACCTGTGGTGTTACAATCTTTCTTTGTCCTTATTTCACAAACTGAAATCTGTGAAATAGAAATGAACCAACACTTGTACAACAGATGAAGTCATCCAATGATTTGTGTTCTGCTTTACTGATGTCTAAATCATGCATTGATACTAATATTTTGTAACCAGAATGAGGCTTTAAGACTGAATATAATTCAGCTTATCTTAGAGCAGCAACTCTTAGTCCCTAACAATGCAGGCTAGTACCTCTTGGAGAAGGAGAGAAGCCTCAAAGATGCTGCTCTCACCTTTTTCATATCCACCATTGAATGCTTTCTCCATTCTGAAAGCCATGGGAGGAGAGTGGTGTTTATTTTATGTCAGTAGGAACATGAGGATGAGATAGGGTAGATGGAAAAGGATCAAAAGGCAATATCTGCTTGCGTGGTGATGACTATCTGATTGAATTGATTTGATTAATCTCATTCCTCATCCTTGGGCAATGGACAGCTGAACCGTCACAACCAGCTGAATTTGTGCAGCCATGCCAGAACTGCATTTTTTTCTGCTTTTTTCCCTTTTGTGGAGTCGCCCAGGCCTATCAGCTCAGGTGAAGCCACTTTTAGACCTAAATATGAGAACTTGGTTGTGAGGACGAGAAGATTTCTCCAATTAGAAGTAGCACAGAAATCAGGGTAATCATGTCTGGGAGAAGGGCAGGTTCTGAATACAGACATCATGAGTAAACTTGGCTCAATGGGTGCTGCAAACCCACACTAGAAGGTATTTGAAAGATTCAATAGTGGACAAGGCCAGCTTTGGTGGAGCTTGTTTTCAGGATAAGAGGAGGGAGAACAAAGCATACCAAAGCGGGTCTATGGGAGCTAAAGGAATGCAGACAGGGGCAGCACAAGAGCACTGACATGGGTGTAGAAAACCAGCAGGATGGCGTTGAAAGTATTACACCAAGTAGGAAGTGTGGAAGATGTTAACTTTGAAAGTCACAATGCATGTGTGGCTGTGGCAGGAGTGTTTTCAAGCCACTAGCTTCAGGGATGTTCTTTAAGCCCATTTTTATGCAATGGACATTCCTACCCTATTCAAATATTCCTTCTCCATTGTCTACTTAAAATCCATTGTTTTCCCTTATAGGTAGCAAGACTTCGAAAATATTTTTTTATGGTGTGAATTCAGCAATCTTCTACTTTCTCCAGCTATTTTGATAGAGGAAACAGCAGTAGGGACATGCCTGTGACAGCTACTGCGTCATGTGACTTGGGGCACACAAGTTGCACAAGGCATGCCTGTGATATTTCCAGTCCTGGTAAATCTGCATCCAAGATAAACAGCTGAAGTACTGCTATGAAAATATCTCTCAGTACTAGACTTATACAGAAATCAGAGGAACACCTATTTTTCTTCTCATTTTTTCCATCTTTATGTCCAATGAAAAATAAATAAAATTTTTAAAAAACCCTTGAAATTAGTGAAGTCTTTCTTATCCAGTTCAGCTTGGTAATAGTTAAATTGATATTTATTCACTTCATCCTGACTGTGCAGACTACCATGACTCAAAGAAAACTTTTCCTTATGGAAGAGGGGAAGTTTATGTAGCTGCAGTCTTGGATTACATTGATTCAGTCCTGAGGCAATACGGATGCCAATTATATGATACACATACCATGCATCTTAAATTCTCTGTAAAACAATCCCTGAGAAATAATTGTTACTGTCATTCTAGTCAGGCACTTAAAAATACAGCCAGCATAATTCCTTACTTGCTGGTACAAAAGTAAACTTTTGGTATATTTGATAACTGGTTCATTCTTCTGTGTATTAGTTACAGTACAGCAATCATGGATTTAGCTATGTCTGTAAAAAAACTTTAATTCCTTTGCGAAGTGTCAGTCAGCCTACATGCTTCCATATCACTTGAAGTGTTAAAGTAATTGCTCATCTTCCTCCTCTTCTTCTCTTTACATTAAGGCTTTATTTGACCCTCTGGGTTTTCACTAAATTCTTTGTGATCAGTAAGTGCCATTTAATCTCGTGCAAAGAGGTAAACAAATAAAACCTTCAATTTCACTGTAAGGGACCAGGATTTTTTTTTAAATCCAAATAATTTTTTCTGACTTTATGAAAGTTTTGTCCTTCAGTCTGTAGAGCCTGATCATTAGACTACTAACCGAGGCAACTTCAGGTGGTTGAGGATTTTTTTTATAATATGACCAAAGAGGTTTTTCAAAGCCTGCTACCTAACTTGACTTACCCAGTTTTAAAAGGTGCCATTTTGCTTCACCTATTAATTGTGTAGACAAACTTATATGATATCTTAGTTAACTCGTGTTCACATTAATGTCATCCTTGCCAACACGGATGTCACCAGTCTATATCTCTATACCCCTCCTCAAGGTGATACCATAACCTCTTCTCATATGCCCAGAGAACACAACCAGTAGGCAGAATTTCAGCTTGTCTGCCTGATTTAGCTCACAACAAACTTTAATTAAATATTAAATATTAAGTATTCTTCATAGAACTGTCTCTGAATCTCTAAATCTTCATATAAACATCCTGTGGAGGGCAGCCTACAAACTTCTTCCTGCTAGAAAAAAAATATTGGAACATCAAACCTACCTGCATGAAGTCAACAGACACATGAGAAAAAGATTATAGACAGCCGTACTCTCAATTATCTCCAATTTTTTTTATAAGGACAACAGTCAAAATATCTACATTAACGAACTCTCAAGGACTTTGAACCCTGCTGAAACATTACTCTGAAGAGCTTACTTTTCATTTTAACTTAGGACCTATACCAAAAACTAGCTGTAAGACAACTGTATTCTAATGAATATTTCTCACACTTTCCCTCCTGGCAGCATCCCAACTTTGTTAAAGTCATCTAAGATGTAAACCTCTACAAACCAGGTACCTGACCATGCCTGAGAAATAAATGTAGGACCTGACAATGCATCTTCACAGCCACCAGTATGGATCCCACAAACACACACCCTAGGAGGTGTATAACCATGGAACCCACCTTCTTTTCTCACTGAAACCACACTCACGAAACAAAGCAATCAGTCTTCTCCAGAGCACACTCACAAGTAAAACAATACAGAACACTAATATTCAGGTACCAGTAGGAGAGCACTTTTCACCCCCAGAAATATTACATCATTGATCTCTTAATTCTGTTACTCAAGAGAGACATCAGCCTTCAACACAAGCCTGGAAACAAAAATCCGTAGTTCTACTGGCTACTTGAAAAGCATGGATTCACTAGAGCTACAAGGTTTAGATCACATCATAACTTTCCCCACTGCCTACCACACACTCACTATTGCTTTTACCATGGACAACCCTGACTCTCTATTGCCAGCCTCAACATTTCTTCTTATTGATTGCTGAAACAATGACAGCCTTACCTGAAAATTATACTAACTACAAGAAGACAGACTGAGGTTTGATTTAAGCACAATTTTATGCAAATAACTGCCTACAAGGGAGGAAAGGAGACATCCACATTAGGAAGCTTCCTGCACTATGGCTCTGAATAAAAGCCATGGGCACAGTGTCATGAAAAAAAATTGAGAACTTTGAACAAAGAAATTACTTAATTTGAAGCTTCATTATATTAATATTCCAGGGGTTTTTATTGCATTCAAGGTAACAGAACTTTTACAGTCTTTGAAAAGAAAGAAGTTTTTTCAAAGGAACACCTGACTCCATCATTTCCTTCACTAGCAAAAAATATATTTGCCAAGTGTTTATGCAAAAAGGAAGGTAACAGTAACAGAGCTGGATAAAAGGGTTCATCAACAAATAGTAGGCTTTCTAAAGTCCATCCTGCTGTTACACATGGGATATCTGATTTGGAAACTATTGTAGGATAAAACCCTAAGGTCAGTCCATGTTAGGCAACTGAAGAAATAACACAGAGTGAAAAACATCAACACAAAATGAAGCTATATTCCAAAACAGTCTGTTAAAAACAACACCAGCTCATTCACACTTTAAAATCTAATCATTTGGTTCATTCCTCCTGTTCTACTTCAGCCAGGATATCTGTAGGACATTTACCAACCATTAAATTGGTAGCCTTCTTTGAGAAAAATTGATCATTGCCATGACTACTATATTTCCTTTATCATTCAGGGAACAAGTAATTCCAAACTGTATTATGGTAGGTCTTCTGATTTGAATTTTATTTTCTGGTTCTCTTTGCTTTTCATCTGCTGTCATGTCTTTTCCTGGGGATATATTTTGCCACTTGGGAAATCCTGAGAAGATAAAACACTGTGCGATTCAAAATCCTTAACTGTCCAAAGCGTGTGTTTGCATTTGTGGAGGTTCCGTATTTATTCTCTGTCCCCCTGGAAAAGCTCCTAGCTTTTTCTTTCTAGCTCATCTCTGGCATCTCATCTGTAACATGCTACAGGCTTTCAAAGAGAGATGCAACACAAAAAGAAAGAGGGAGAGGGAAAATGCTGACTTCATCACCATAAATTATTGATGTTTCTTCTACTTAACTTACTCATCAGGATTCATTGTTAATGAGATGTGGATTTTAGTTTTAAATTTGCCGTGAAACCAGATGATCTTTAAGGTTGCTTCCAACCCAGACCATTCTGTGATTCTGTGTAGCACTGCAGGCATTCAATTTGAAGCATTGCATTAAAGAGGATTTCTCCCAGTGTGTGTCTCTGGTTCCATTTTCTGCAGTAGGTCTCTGCAACTGTGACTTGGCAGTCACTGTTGGTATTTATCTGCAGCATAGAATGCAAAAGGAAACAGAAAGACAAGAGGAAGATTTTTATTATGTAACTAATAAAATACAGAAAGAGATGCTATGCAATTGTTTTGGAATTAGCTGATTTATTTAAAGGGTTAATGTCTCATTGTATTCCTGTGGGGTAAACTGGAATTAAGACGAACTGCAGTGATCCAGTGTCTGGGAGCACCAGGAAATCTGCCAATATATATTACTGAATTTCCATCGTCCAGTTTGCAACTACTTTAAATCAGGGTCAGATGCTGCTGCTATTGTTGTTCCTGTTGCTAGATTCACACTGCTTTTAACAGAAACAGAAGCTGGCTTGTAGGCTGAGGTCAGTACTAAGATAGTCTTAGTTAAACAGCCTGAACAAAAACTGGGAGGGAGGTGGGAGTGAGCTGGTTAGGGTTTACACCAGAGGAAGCTTCCACCTAAGCATGCTAAAAAAAATAAAATGGAATGAAAAATTGTTTTGCTTTCGAGTTTTTCTAGAGAGCTTCAGCCATGGAACCATCTAAACTGAAAGCAGTGCAAGCTTTATCAATGTCTGGCCTAAACCAGGATCAGGCATAAATCAGTGCAGCATTTTTTTGAAAACTCCACTTGGCCAGTTGTGCCACAAGGCTCCACAGGACCAAATGCCACTTTCAGGGATCCACATGGCCGCTTCATAACTCCTGATACAGGTATTGGCCCCAGACAACTGCACAGGAAGAACAACCAAAGGCTGAGAGGTTGAAGTTCAAAATCCTGGTTCATTGCCTACCGCCACTGGGACCTTGGGATACCTGCATTGTCTGACTGTGACACACCTCTTAATCTATAAATTAATACTAACAGGTCACTACCCAAAAGATCTGTTGCAGAGATAAATACATTATAGCTTATACAATGGGTACAAGATCAAATAAGTAGCTAAGACAGGCAGTCATGAACATCCTGGGGGCTTTTTCATTCTAAATCAGGCAAACTAGCAATTAAAGTAGCCTTTTTTCGGATACACAGTAAAAAGCAGTAGAGAAAAAAAACCCACACTTAAAGAGCTTCTCCTAAAAATACGAAATGTATTTTAATTATGAAGGGGAATTAATTTTAGATTGACTGAGGAAAATCTCGTGGGGCAGCCAGCCAACTCATCTGTCTCCTATCACCAGAGAATTTCAGTTTTCCAAACAGACCTGTAACATACCACTTCTTGGGATCTTCTCTGAATAATGAGCTTATTATCTTTTGACTCCTTCATTATCTGTCTCTGACATAAAATGCAGCATATACTCCTAAGGAAATTAAATGCTGAAGAAAAAATGTATTAGGCTATCTAATCACTCTTCTCCTCCCCTTTCCAGGGTTTCTCCCTACAGTATCATTGCCCTTCAGCCCCATGCAAAACCCTGTCATCTTTGCCACTGCTCTTTCTCTTTTTGTCGCTCCATCTCCTGCTACTTTGTTCCTTAAATTTAAAACATGCAGCAATATCTGAATGCATCTGTCTGAGACAGTGTCAGGTGAGTGAGGACATGATGTTTTTCAGACACTGTAAGGTCACCATTAACCAAAAGGTCTGAGTGGTCTTTGTCTTGGTCTCCAGAAGTCTGATTAGATTTCATAGTCCAGGCTAACTCAGGAAACCCATGCATGGCTCCTTGGTGCTCTGTCCCAGTGCTGATGCCAGTACTCAGGCTCAGGCAGTGCCCAGCCTCACTTGAAGCAGTGGGAGCTTGTGCCTACAGCAATGGAGGGCTTTTGGAGAGTGAGCTGTACCCCTGGTTTTAACACTGGCCTGGAAGATGCCTTGGAGCAACTCTATCTACCCCAGTATCTTGTCTTGTGTAAGGAGATGCCCTTTATCAGCAACCACTATATGAAGTACTAGCTGATGGTAGCAATGATAACAGCCATATCACAACAATTTCCAGTCCATTCCTGGTAACTTCATATCTGCAAAATGCCCTTATCCACCTTAGTTTCCTCTTATTTTTTGAGCTACTAATATTTGCATTACTTTTTTCAGATCAGGCAGCTCCCTATATTCTAAACCTTCTCAAACTCTACTGCTGCCTTCATCTGCACACCCACCTCCTGCTACTTCACCAGCTGCTCCATGAGTAGCACTACTCCAATAGCCACCAGATTAATGGGAAGAAATTTCACTTATTTTTGCTTTTGTAATACATCTGAAAGTTTATATCTTCCAGTGGCATGATTCCACAACACTCTGCTCCTGTGGCTGTACTCCTTCACCATATTGGATAGTCCCCAGGGACTTCTCCACACTGCTTGGATATTGTATAGTGCCCTGTGCTGAATGTGACAATGCTCTCTAATGGGAAATGAATTGAAAAATGTGAATTGTGAGATTTCTTGAACAGCAGTCTGGGAGAGTTTAAACTATTTTTTATTAAAAGTACTTTTTAAAATATAAGTACGTTAAAAATTTCAGCAGCTGTGGATATCAATAGCAATAGGAAAAGTGAAAGAAATCAAAATCATTAGCATACTTTCTAACTGAAATTAAAATGTCATTTTGAAATAGTGCTGTGGAGAATATGGGGATTTTCCTTTACTGGAAATGATTGGATTTTAGAACAAAAGAAAAAGCATACAAAAAAGAAAACAAAATCTATCAAATCCAAAGGAACTAGAAAGAAAATGCACCAAGAAATAGAACTTTAAATACCTTCCAAAAATTGCACCAAATGACCTTCCAAAATCTGAGATAAACTAGACCCATTCCAGCTGTGGTGTAGCTGCTAATTCCTGCCAGCTGAGGATCTGGCCCAGAATATCTCAGCTTTCTGATGAAACTATAATCAGAGTAGAAAAGGACAGAATATTTGGTTCTCCTCAATAACACAAGAAACCTTTCACAGGGGTCATAAGAAACTGTATCTAAAGACATGAGATGTAAAAGATGCAAAATAGTGGGTGGGAACCTGCATTGTTCTTCTTTTCCAGCTCAAGGCTGCTGAGATGCCTCACAGTCCCAAAAGCAAAGCAGCACATTTTGCTCACCCCTACACAGCAAACTTGCTGCCAGTGGATGGCTCAAGGATGCGCAAGATCCTCATTAGTAGAGCCACTGAAAATAAGCTTTGGGGTCGAAAAACATATCGATATTTGGGGATAATTTTATGGATATCTTTGTCTTGATTAAATATATATTTTTGTTAATATATTAATAACATTTTTGTTAAATATTTAAGAACTGCAGATTTAAGAAACAGTTATGCAGTGATTGATTAGGTTGAAAAAAATGTGTTCTGTTGTTGTGATGCCTTATAGTTCCTCATTTCGGGATCCCTTGCTTTTTCCTTTTCTTTTATTTTTTAAGCACTAGGGATTCTATTCAAAGTAGAGTAACAAAACTTTGTTGTTGACATGCATGGGCAACCCTAAATTTGTCTGCTTTAAAATGCTTTTTAATTATTTGTGTTCCTGCTCAGTCGTTGTCCAGTCTGCTAAGATGCTGATCCTCTCTTGAAAATATTTTAATTTATTAATGTGAAGAGACCTTGTAAATTCACACTTAGTGATTATTAATTTCCCTTTTGCTCCAGACACTTCTATCTAGGATATCTCATTTGAGGATTTTTTTTTTTAATCTCCATTCACCTCATAATATTAAACTGTTGTCTTTGCCATGCAAGGATAGCTGCGAAAAGAGCCAAATCTTTCTATAAGGATTTTACTATAAGGGGACCCGCAAGTTATGCTTGAGGTGGTATTCAGAGAACTGACAAGCTCAAGTACAGTTCACTGAAAAGAGAACATGCACCCCCAAAAAAGTAGGTTGAGCTGTATGATACTGGCTGGTTATCCAACATGTATAAATATTGATGTAACGGGTTGAGCAATATGAAGGAAACTGTGATCAGAAATTGCAGAAAGCTGCTTTAGAGTCAATCTGCCATCATACCCTCTTGTTTTCACTCTCATTCAGTTATCCCTGACTATTAACAAAAATAAATTCCATATCTCTTGTGAAATCACATCTACATTAACTTTGATGTTTTTTCACGGTTTTCAAATTGTCTTATATATATTATAGCTCTTTAATTAGACCAGCAAACAACATGGTAACAGATCAGACTATTGGATTGGTTCTGAGACTCCTGCTGCTTATGTCAGTGTCATTTACATTTCCTCAAATTCTTTTTTTGCAATTTAATTTCTGGATTAACTTTCTGAGTCTCCCTGCTACAAAAGAATTCATCCTTAACACTACTCCTTAAGTGAAATATACCTAAGTTAATAGTGTAGCCTCTATGCTATGCTTGCACTCTTGCAATTATGGCTAACACTGCTCTCCAGATGGAAAGCATGTTTAGAAACTTTTTCAAAAACAGAAAAGCTCCATAAAAATATCTTCCATATTTATTTTTTGATCAAAAATATGCATAAAAAGCCTGCTCATTTCTCAAAATGGCAAACCATTATTAAAAATATATGGTCTCCACATTGCTCCAGATGGCAGGAGGGAAAAAAAAAAGGAAAGTAAGCAACCAGAAATTAAAAATTACTAGCCATTAGCATTTTTATTTTAATAGAGTATTAAAAAAAAAATATTTCTCAAAAACATAACTTCCAAGCAGCAAAGTTTCAAAACAAAAACCCAGTTACAACCCCTTCTCCCCAAGCCAGTTCTTGCCCTTTGCTCACTCTCAACTTCTACCATTTTGTGTCCACCTTAAATATCAATATGCCAACAGTAGAGATTTGCTTTGTCTGGATTGTTCTACGGACACAATGCCAAATATAAAAATATACAGCAATAACATCTTGCTGGTCACAGGCCTTATGACAAGTTAACCCCTTATGTGATCAAGGGAAGCCAGTTAATATAATCTTTTGGGATTTCAGTAAAGCTTTTGATACTGTCTCTCACGGGGTCAAAATGTCCAGCCCAGAGCGAGATAAACACATCATGTGGTGAGTGAGTAATTGGCTCATGGGTTGAGCACAGAGGGTAATAGTGAATGGGGTGACATCAGACTGGTGACTTGTCACTAGTGGGGTTCTTGGGCCCTGTGCTCTCCAACATCTTCATAAATGACTTGGACACAGGACTGGAAAGGATACTAAGCAAGTCTGCAGATTACAAAAGTGGGATTTGCTGTTGGCTCCTTCAAAGGCAGGGAGGCCCTGCAGAGAGACCTCAAAAAATCAGAGAACTGGGCAATCACCAACCATATGAATTAAGTTCAACAAGGGAAAGTACCAGATTCTGCACCTGGGATGGGGCAACCCTGGATGTACATACAGACTGGGGAATGAGATGCTGGAAAGCAGTGACACAGAAAGGGACCTGGGAGTCCTGGTCGATGGCAAGTTGAATATGAGTCAATAGTGTTCTGGCAGCCAGGAGGGACAACCGTGTCCTGGGGGGCATCAGGCAAAGCATCACCAGCTGGTCGAGAAAGGGGATTGTCCCACTCTGCTCTGCACTGGTGAGGCCTCATCTTGAATATTGTGGCAGTTTTGAGCACTACANGACATTTAATGAGTCCAGGAAACAGAAGGGCCAATGTAGCTTAAAGTTATCAAACAATATGTTTTGGTTTGGGTTTACTTTTTTTCAGATTTGTTTGCAAGCCAGAGGTAGCGACATAGTTTTCCATCATTAAATCAGACATTTGCAAACCAAAATAACTATTACAGGACTTAAAGGCCACAAATTTCTTTGATGAGGTCTCACCAAGGAGAGCGAAGGTTAAATCCATACATTTTGCCTTCCTGCTTTTTTCACTTTGTTTGATGACAGAACTGAAGAGTCCTGTTGAATTTCATGATTGAATGAATACATAAATCAATGTAATACTATATTCCAATGAAATACTATATGCAGCTGAAAACAAAGTAAGTGCCAATGTCAAGTTCGTCTCTGGCCTGCCTCCCTTCTGCTTCCTAAGAGAAGTCATTACCTAGTATTTATTTACAAGACTGGAGAAAAAAAGTCTTGGAAAAATAAAGGCTTTGTGCTCAGATTTCAGGCATGAAATGGTGTCCCACTGTGTCATTTTGGATTTGCCATTTAAAGGCTTACAGTGTGTTTGCTTGAACAATCCTGGTTTTTAAGAAGAGGAATTTAGTTCTTTGGAATCTGACAGTCTCAAAAGAGCTGCTCAGATGTTTTTATTAATTAGTTAATATTTGTGCAATGCTTAAAGTATCAAGTGCTGTATAAATGTTAAGCTATGGAATTTGATCCTACAATTAAATGGCAATTATAAACAATGAAAAATACATATTTATATATTTGCTAGGAATTTACATGAGCATGACATATTTGATAGCTTAGCAGAGAGCTCCTAATCTAGACAAAGCCATATAAATTTTAGGGATATGGCTAACAGCCTATTTAAATAACATAGCAAAAGTCATATTTTCCCTGGTGTTTCCATGTTAGTCTCTAAGGCTCCAATTAAAAGCAATTTAAGAATAGAATTTTCACATCTGATTTTTCCATGCACTTGCCATCTACTAGACCTCTTATACATTCAAAATAAAAATTTGCCCCAAAATCACATTAAGTGCACAAATTAAAAAAAAAAATAGATTGCACACACTCACATTTGGCTTAAAACCTACAACCTTGAAAGCTTTTGGCTCATCTGTTGACATTACAAAAGATAAAAGTACCAAAGAAACAGCCGAAAATACAGAGTGCCTTGTTACTTTTCCTGGCTTTTTCTTTTTAACTGTCAGACTGTTAATGAAAAGACTCTTAATGAATCAACACTCTCATAACAGTGTCATTAATGAACTACCAGTAGCTGGAAAAGGAGACTAAAAATACTATGGCTCCCTTTAGTGCAGAGTTATCTTATCAATATTCTGTAGCCAGAACTGCTAGGCTGAGAAATGCATTTACTTAAGAAAATAGCACCATGAAACACAACCAGGGTAACAATACTTCTGTTGCCAGAACACCCTTGTAGTTGGTGGGTGGCTTGTATAACTTGAGTGCTTAATTAAGTGTATTTTTCCAATAAATACGTTGGACATTAATTTTTACTGATGGCTAAATATCTGCTAAGTAGCTACCCTGTCTCTTAGGCAACCAGGCTAGATTTTAATAAGTTGCAGGACAAAAGAGCAACAGGCCCATAGAGTCAGGTAAGGATGTCAGCATTTCCATTATATACCCCATTTTATCACTGGGGAGGATACTCTAATTTGAACATTAAAACATGCTGGGGATAGCTTTTATCCAGGAGTGATTTTCTGTTTTCTGTTTTTCTAATAAGAGCCATTTGCATCCATTTGGAAGAAACTTAAATGTATAAAGCTTGCAGGGGGGAGATAAAAAGCTTTAACAAATAATAATTAAAAAAAAATGTAAGGAAGCCCTAAAACAGAGTGGACTTTGCAGTTTAAATGTAGTATTGAGCCTCATTGTTTGACTCAAAGAGGCAAATGCCAATAACTGCAAGACTGAACAAGGTCGTGTGGGACCTTCAGGACACAGGTCTATGCTGTATAATCTGGACATGCTGATTGACAGTATGTTGTGTCCAGGTCATCCATGAGGCAGGGAATAATGAGAAGGCTCGACTCCATGAAGCTTTGCTTGTATTTATTTAACTACTTGTGCGCTGGCATTCTAACCATTCTAAGCATAGCTAAACTTACATTACCTACCTAACAGACTCTACATCCATGCCTTCTGGACAGTGTGTCTGGTAAGGCCTGGACACATGTCTCTGCCTGATCACATGTCTCACGACCAGGCAGAGGGTCTGCTTTCTAAGAAGTCAGAAATATCTCTGCCTGCCTGTGCTACGCAGTTACAGGCTTTTATCACACTATATTGTTTACATGAAGCATCCAATGACCTGGGTACCAAGTCCTCCTTGTCCAATTATGAGAATCTGGACATGTCCATTCACAGTCCTATTTCCACACATGCTCAGGGAGAAATTTGGCCTACAGCATAAGGCCACATCAGTAATGCCATTGTTGGGTCGGGAAACAAGAGGCATGACATGATGCTTGTAATGGTGGGGAAAAGTGGTCCTTTCGAAATAGAAAATTAAATCAAATCCCTGATCAATCTGTAAATCCTAAGGATACAATACTCTCTCTCCAGCAAAGTTTGTGTGTTAAGTTCCACTGTTGTAGGCGCTTTCTAATTCCAGCTTGACATAGATTTAAAATAGCCTTCACTTCCTTTGCTAAATATATTTTCAGAAGTTTTATATGTGGTCTGGATCAGCTATGAATCAGCCACTTCACATAAGAGTGTTTCAGGTATAGATGGTTCTTATATATTCAGCAGTTTGATATATTTTAAGCTTGTAAAGTTGTTTGTAACAAAAGCTGTTTTATAACTAAACTACATTATTACTATGAACCAGATCAATAACGTGTTTTAAAGCTACCTGGATACATCAGTGGCTCAGTCACCAACCACACCTGTAAAAACTAAAACAATAAAAAATAAATAATACATATAGGAACTGTTGTCAAAATTCATTTGGGCAGTTCCATTTTATACACATTTCATTTCCTAGATTTTAAATATTGATTTATATTGTCAAGGCATCCTAAGCCTTGCTTGGAAAATAGACTTCAGAGACCTTCCAGACTTTCAAATACCCTCAAACAGTACAAATGAAGCGGCTTCTATACTGACCATCTTATTTTCAGGTTTTTCTTTTTTTTTTCTGGACTAAGCCATGATTCTAGGATTTTCTACATAGCCTTTGTCATGCTGTCCCAGCCACTCTGTACTCCTTCAGGGTCTGAAATTAGAAGGCCAAGCAGTTACTTGTCACTCAATCTCCCAAGAGGGCATGAGAAGAAACTATCCATAAAAACTATCCTCTCTCCTGCAAGAGGCTGTGCTTACAGTCCCTGTAGTCAAAAATAAGTCCACTAACACATAAAAGGTCTAGTCCTTTGTCCATCATTAGAAAAAGCCAGGCACCACATCAAAAGAGCAACTGAAAATCAAAATTTTCTAAGTAATGTTTATTATAAATTTCCTATTCTTTCTCAAAAAGACAGGAAAATGGATGGACATATTTTAAGTGGTAAGTTCATGCAGTGCCCAGCAAGTCCATCCATTGCCTTCTTTAAAAAAAGATCGCTGCTTCCTAGGGGCACTGACCACCTTCAGCAGCATTTATAGACATGCAGTAGGGCTCAGCTGCAGAATGCATGTGGTGGTTCAAAACGCATTATGTCTTTATTTTCCTATGTTTCTGGAAAACAGAGGCATATTATTCTCATTTCAAAGCAGAGGAGCTGAGGCTCTGGGACTGAAGGCTTGAATCAGACACCAGTGACATTGGCCAGAAGACTGGCGAGTATTCAGCAGGAAGGTATCTCTGGAGGGCCATCCTCTGCCCTCAGCCAAATCTGCCTTGCAGACCAAAAGGCAGAGAGCGCCACTGGGGAGTAACATTCACCTGGTTACAACTTTAATTTTGCCAGCCCTGTCTAAAGCCACAGTGAGCAAAGCTCCCTGAAGCTCAGTTGCCAAGCAGAGGTTGCAATGAAGCCTGCACACCCATCCAAAACTTGCCATGCAGCTATGAATCACACTGATCTTCCCCAAAGCAGGCCTTGGTATGCATGTACGCTAACAGTTAAACACTTCCCCAGCTATTCACTTAGCAATGAGAACTCTCATATTATTTGGCCACATTTTTTGCAGAGTCTCTGCCTCCTCCATTTTACTGTCAGAGAGTTGATGACCAATTATATCCTTCAACAGTGAATGGGAAACTGTTCACTGTGTCTACTTTCCCAATCAGCACTCAGATAAAAACCTTATATATGTATAAAAAAGAAGAGAGTAAGTTCCATCGAAAATGACATGCTGGGATTTCAGGAGGATCCAACTTCTCAAAATGAAACTTGAACAGCTGCTGGATGATATAACCTGAATAAAAGTAATTAAAAGAAAATGAGTTCTGCCCTCTTGTATCCTCCTGACTCATGCTTCATTTTCTACTTCAGGATTTAGGAAAGCAAATGTCTATTTCTGTGTCCATCACCAGAGCGACATCACAGCAAGTTAATTAGAGCACATGACAGAGAGGTGCTATTTTTGCCTTCAAATAAAGATCTTTCTGTTGCATATGAACATTTTTCTTTCTGAAATAGGGGAGAAACTTCTTAGGTACCAGGAAAGGATCCTCTTTCCCAAAGGTGTATAAAAATTATTCTCTTTCTACAGCTTGCAAGCTTCCCGATTAAAATTGTCGACCATGGTGTATTATAGAGGATACAGTCAGACTTGACTGATCAAGCTTAATTTAGCCTTATGTTTGTGTTTCTGAAACATGGTAAACAATTTTTTAGCATGTATATGCTTACTGACTTTCAAACAAGAAACATTTTTCCTTATCTGAATAAAAATGAAATCTACAAACTCATGGCCTGCATACTAATTATGATTTTTATACTCCAAACTGTATTGCTTCAAGGAGAGGCCTAAACACTACTATATATTTATATGACCTGATAAAGAATATTCCATGTGTTTACTACAGATAAACACTACTGGAGCTAGAAGCCGTAATTTCCCCTCAGTTTAGTGTCTGTGTCATCATGTAGGGACAGCAATTTGTATTATCCGAGGACTGCTCTTGACTGTAGAATCCAGGGTCTGAAACATCTGAAATGTTTGTTTCCCAGACTCTGACTATATGTCCAAAGCTGGATGCCCAAATGTATATTTAACAATCTGAAATTTATAAGTGAAAACATTATTCAAAAGCAGATTACATTAATCATTGTTCTTCATGCTCCAAGTTCCTTTTCCCCTGGCTTTTCCTTACATTCCCCTCCATCCTCACAAAGGATAGCAAACTGTATCTGAGGAAACAGATCTTCACCATAGCTTAATGAGATGTCTCAGTCCATTATGGGATTTACAGCAAACAAATAATCAATCAGTAATTTATAAAAGGATCTATGCATAAGCAGTCACAGGTTCAGGCAGCTTGTCAATTTTTTTGTGGAGATAATGGCCCTCAGTACTCCATCAGTTAGCGTTCAGGAAGACTCAGCTCTAGCTTTTATCCTGATGCTTTACTTATAACCAAGCAGAAGTACTCAAAGGATGCCTTGGATTACAGCTTCTGTGTTTTGAATTCTTAGAGACCATAGACCAGGTGATGGACACAAGCAAAGGCCCACATTTCTCTGGCCAGTAATCCAAAAACCTCCAAAAAGCCCTTTACAACTGGAAGACCACAATAAAAAAACAATAGGGTCAGAGATACAGAGATATGGAGAAATGTTCTTAAAGTACATGACCACATGAGGAGGAAAAACAGAACCATTATGATGGTTTTATGGACTTTCTGAATATATTCCTAGATGTCACACAATTTTAACATTGCTCTGGCAGGTTAATATGTGCGACTTGTCTCCAGAGGCTAAGATTAAGTAGCAACAAAACTGAAGGGGAAAGCATTGATAATAAATGATAAGAATTTTTTTGTAAGCACTCTTTCTTTATGGGAATACTTTATTTAAGTAAAAAGAAAAAATACAACATGCACATGATTAAAATCAGTTTCACAACAGGCAAACTTTAATTATTATTTTAACCATGTGACATACATCACCAGTTGTGGTGGTGTGTTTTTGAGTTTATCTTCCTCTTCCTATCGGTTTGTTCTACCCCTGTTCTGTAATGGTTTATTCTGTTAAGTGCATATACCCCTTCTTATGTAAATCCCCTAAACCCCCCCCAACTCCACCCCTTCTTCCAGTCCCTTCCCTATCAATCACCTAAATCACACCTTTTGTTCCAGCACCTTCACTGTCAGTCATTAGACCCCTCCTGGGAAATCTCCTAATACTCAACAGATCATAGGTACATGTGACCTTCCCTATTCCTCACCTTACTCCTTTTGGTTGTCCATGTTTGTCAATCCTTCCCTAACCCTTCCTATCCCAGTTTCCCATTGGTCCATTCCCATGTAATCACCCACAGTTAAAAGTTATTGCACCCCCTTGTTCTTTGCTTTTCTGGGCTTGCTTTCACTGACTGAAAAGGGGCTCTGAGGGGTGATTGCCTCATAGCTCCAATAAAGTTGGATTGCAGCACCCCAGTTAAGTCTCCTTGCTTCCTTCATCCGCCAAAGACGCGTGTGTGCTTCATCTTTCTGGGACTAATCCTGCCCAAGGGCAGACCAGGGGTCTGTCCTTAAGCGCAACCCACACTATTAAGTATCGGGGCTGTGCTCCCCCTGACACTGTTGCACTGTTGCAGTGAGCTATCCTGGGCTGTGGGAAAGTCGGCAGTGTCCAGACTGTGTCAACCAGTAATTTTCTTTCCAAATGCTACATGGGTTAAAAAAACTCCAGCACTTCTGTGCTTGATCTCCATGTGGCTACCAACCAAGCCATGGAGCTTGACCTACATCACATACATGGGTAGTCCAGACTGACAAGGCATGATCACAACCAGGAGTTCAGAAAGCAAGTGCTGCAGGGAGGTCTCAGTGAAAAGCAGAATGCATAGGTGGTATCTGAGCTCTCCTAATGGTGGAAGGACTATTTGCTCCACTCCTACCTAGCTAGGCAATGATGGGGCTGTTCCTGAGGGAACTGAGTGAAATGGAAAGAGAGAAAGGTAAGAAATGAGCAATGTCAGAACTCGTACAGATCCACAGCAATTGCAAGAATGCTATGAGGAAGGACCAGGACAGAAAGGCAGGAGGAGGAACACCAGCAGCCCACTGTGAGGATACAGGGCAGAATCATGCCCACAGTCACACAAAGAACACTCAAGGTGGCAGCACAGGAGCCATCCAAGAAACCCACTCCTTTAGTAAACTATCATCACTGCTGTGGAAAGCATCCAGCTATTCCATAACATTATTGCCCAGAACAAGCTGCTTTCATCAGCTGAGAAAGCGTATTTTCCAAGTTCTTCCAGTCAAACCAGCTCATCTTTATTTCACTCTTTGATGTAAGGGCAATATGTTTTTAAGAGATGTTTCTCAAAGAGGGAAGAGCATTCAGCACATGAAAGAGCAATGCCATGAGAATAAGGGACTACAGAGCACAGTGTGTAGCAAGAGCAGAAGGCACCTTAGAGTAGAGAAAACAATAAACAGAAGAAATCCATAGACAAGAACCCCAGTAAGGGGCCAGGAGACACACTGTGGGCAGTGGAGGAAGTAATAGAGAAAGACAAGAGCATCAGGCATGGAGTAGTTACACTATCTGGGAAAAAAAGTACGGCACTATAAAAAAGAAACCTGCTGAGTGGCCACTGGGCTGGGGAGAGAAAGGTGAGCTGACAGGTGAAAGCATTGCCCCCATGCAAGAGCAGCGCAGCTTTCGTCCTTCACCGCGCTTGGGTGGTGTGTGACAAGTCTGAGCTGAAATGCTGCTAGGAGTGTATTTGTAATGTCGAATTTAGATGGGAAACTAATGAAAAGCAGGAGGAAAACATTTTAGTACCATTAATTAATTGGTTTCTATATTATATTTAAAGTTCTTGGATGTTTTTTTCAAAGTCAATTAACTCAGCTTTATGTTTCTAGTAAATAAAACCCTCCATTTTGAAGTAGCCCCTTTTAAGCTGAGTGGAAGAGGAAATCAGACCCCTGACTCTGACCCCTACTCTGAAAATCACCATTTTTTTCTACAGGAAGATTAAATGCACCGTTGTTGTTCTGCCAGCCCTTAACGCAAATTAATGACTCAAATTACCTTTCATCTCACCTTATAAATTCTACCTTGAAGCAGCAGAAAGCCCAAGGGCTCTTGCATAACCAGATGAAGACAAGTTCACTGCCTCGAATCCTTCCCTTCTTGCTCCACTTTACATCAATTCTTTATAAGAGGAGGTCTCCAGGGCTAACAAAGGAGCTGGCCATGCAGCAGAAGGTGCCGTGGGACTTTCAGAGGTAAAAGCCCATCTCACAGTGACTCAGTGCACTCCATTAGTCCTAGGAAACACAGGGCACATCGAATGCAGCAGATGTGCCCTCACTTGCCAGGCTTCAGACAAATGCAATCAAATCTATTTTAATCATCTATGAAATGCAAATGCGTTCCACTTGCGCACCCGCAAGATCCATTGTCTTCCTCACTGAAGCATGAGATAATGCCAATTAAATGCCATTCCTAACTTAATAGGTGTTCTGATTGCCTATGGGAAATTATCTTTACTTTTTTATTATCACCATTATTATTATTATTATTTCAAATAGCAAAGATTTTAAAATGTTTTAATAGCTGTCTTGGGGTTTGTTTGTGATCTCCCTATCCCCAGCCCTGTGGCCAGCACCCATTCAGACTGAGCAGTGAAACCTGTGATTGTACTCAGAGCAACGACACTGTGTAATTCCCAGTATTAAAAATACCCTTCTCAGCTTCTTCTGAACGGGCCCTATGCAGAAGTGGCAGTTGCATTAATCTGCTGGCAATTTCGTTCACACACACAGGCTCCTGTACATGCACACAGCCCCTTTGTTATTCTGCTAGAAATGGCCAGGCAGCTGTAAAGATGTTTATTCTCAGGCCCACATGAAAAATGTTTGCAGTATGTATGTAGTCTACAAAGTCAAGAATGATAAGCATTTAAATCAGACTACCCATGCAAAGTCAATATTTCGATATCAGAGGAATTGATTCTTGATCTAGTGCCAGCATCGTGTACTCAATGTACTGCAGAAAAATCCTCACCCAGCCTTCCTGCCAGCACACTGTTAGGGATGACAAGCATGCAGTTATCTGATAGAGCAGACATTTGTTCCAAAAGACGATTTTCATTTCAAAGACAAAACATGAAAAGAGCTTACTTGTGGGGAAACCAAATACTGTATTCTCCTCTTGATAAATCAAGCTTTAGAGAAATAATGCCAAAGAGAGCAGGATTCTGAAAAGAACTTCTGTAGCTCTTTTCATGCTTTTTCAGCTACTCAGCTGGCTTAACTCTGTCAACTAATAATCTTATGTTTTCCTAAGATGTGTTGAGAAAGAGTTTATTTGCAAATAATTATTTAGTGATAAGGATGCATGTCTGTTTACTTTTAAACAGATCCTACAAAGCTAATTAGGGGGTTTATCACAGAACATGGTTCTATATGGTTTATACCTTAAGCTGCTAATTATGAGATTTTCAACAGCATCTCTTTCTTTCTTTGCAGAGGACTAAGACAGTATTACTCTACAATAAAAGCCCTGTTTCAGTGAAAAAGGTGAAATTTCTTCATGTCACAGTCTTGTCAGCTCTCCTCATCACTGGATTTACATAAAAGTAACCAAGTATAAGTAATAACAGGCAGGAGAGGGAAACATCTTCATACCCTTTGAGACCAGGGTATTTGAACACAATAGTCCTTTCATACTCTGCAAAGACATCTTTGCTATTTGGCCACAGACCTCCAGATACACTGTCTAATTACAGTTAGCGAGCAGCATGCCCTTGACACAACACAGAATAAATATAACCTGCCCTTTCAAGTGTGTCACTGTGCTCAACGCTTATTTTATGTCTTCACATTACTAACCAGACCTTATACAAAGAAACTTAACCATGCTTGTACCAGCAAAAATTAAATAGTATCACGTTTAATGCTACTTTATTTTAGCACAACATCAAGAGGGATTGATAACAAATCGCTCCCATCGGCCTACATTAACGAAGGGTCTATCTCGCTCACTGCTCTTCCTCGGGGCATAATAATTACCTGCATGCTTTATTTCACTGCCAGTCTTTCATGCAAGAGCAAATATGGAGCGTCTGTCCAGTTTCAAAGAGAAGTTAAAGGTAGACTGTAGAGAAAATTAATCATAAGCATATCAGGACCTTACTGGGATGCAGCCCAATTAAAATCAATACACACATCCACTGTGGAGGCCATTAATAAGCTGCTAACAATTTCTGTCCCTGCTGGGCTTTATATGAAATTTTGCCCCTATAATGAACTCTGTAGGCTTTACAGGTGGGATTTTCAGAAGTGTTCAACACTGACCCAGATCTGCTGTCCTTGAAATCAGTAGGAATTTTAACCACTGACTTTAGGGGGGAGATAGAGAAAGCTCAGCCTTGACTGCTTTTCAGAATCCCACCCCACCAGTCTGCTTAAGCCTGGCGCAACTCTGAGGGGAGAGTTTTGCTGCATTTATTGCACAGAGTAAGGAGTCTTTTTGTACAATAAGCATCAGATTATGTGCTGCAGAAGCACAGAATATTTTTGCATTGTTTGTCTGTCAAAAGAACCTTCAGAACAATACCTAAGCCTACACAAGTAAACAAATCATTCCCACCTAGAGATGGTAATTTTGTTTACATTCCCTTGTATAGCCTAGAGACCCAATACAGCTATTGATCTGGTTCCTTGAGCAGAAAAACTATCAGAAGACAGAGCTGTATACAAGACTAATACACTGAAAAAAAACCGCAAATTTAATAGAAAAAGGCACCGAAATTTTGAAAACTGCTGGTGAGGATCAAACTCTCTGAAAGACTGTGGAAACCCAGAGGAAGTAATGGCAGCTTCACTAGTAGGTTGTTGATTCAGATTTCAAATTAATTATAAATTCATAATTAATTATGAAGTGCTACCCCTTGCTCTGCTTTCCTGTGGCCTGAGGAAGAGACAGATTCTCAAAAGCTCAGAGCCAATTTCTGTTTTATTTTTAGCCAGTCAATTTCACAAAAGGTCTTACCTACAACTTGGGGACTTGCTCTTTTATATTCCATTCATGTATAGTCTAATCAGCTGGTGCAGTGATCTGTGACACTTAAATAGGAAAGATGCATATAAAAAGCAAAGGCAGAGCAGAAGAGACACAAATACTCTGCGAGGGCCATGGCAAGGGCAAAGCAAGAAGGGTGTCCACACTCACCAGCTCCTGCTACTGTAGTGCCATGAGAAATGGGAACAATCCATGCCTGTGGATGAAGGAGGATGTGGCAAGACTTTGTGGAGTGAGAAGCGTTTGGATAACAGAGTGTCTTGCAGAGATGGGTGCTCATGACCCTGTTTATCTCAGCAGCATCCACCTCCAGCTGGGAAGTGAAGGACTCTTTCAGTCCCCGGTGTAAATCTGATGCCCTCAGAACCAAATCCTCTCAGGATGCTCATAGAATCATAGAATAATAGAATGGTTTGGGTTGGAAGGGACCTTAAAGATTGTGGGCAGGAACACTTTCCACTCAACTAGATTGTTCAGAACCTCATCCAGTCTGGCCTTGATGGCTCTTCTGTCCTTGCATAGCCACTTCACTAGGAATGGCAAAGCTCCTTTTGCTTCTCTTTGCTGAATTTCTATCTCTATGAGTTTAAGGGGGATCCATATTAGTGTTGGGTCTGTATGTTTGTTTATTTTCTAGTCTTTCCACTAGTGTACACCTCACTAAGAAGCAGTATCTGCAAGGAAAAAGGGTAGTATATGCAGCTCAGCAAATTGAAATGATCTTTAGTTTCAGTCATTACTGAAGGATGGAGTGGTTATGGAACAGTTTTTGCTTACAATTACAAAATCAACATACAGTATGTAATTAACCTTAAAAACATTCATTGTCCAGTAAACACTGATCTTTAATCCATTAAGTTTATTCATTTTGGGACAAAGCAGCCTGAAATAAAATACTGTTCTATGAATCAGCAGCCTTTTGGTAGATAACAGGAAGAAAAAGTAACCTTTCCTAGTTCGCCTGGCATAGATTAGGAGTAATTCTGAAGGATAAAGTGGTTTGGGTAAGTAACACCCTGGATGGATGCTGAGTCTGGACATTCATTTGCTAGGTCTGCCACTGCTTTCTTGTGTAATCTCAGGCAAATCACCTACCCTGTATTAATTTTCTAGTTAAAAGGAATATGTAGAGCCTCTCATGCTTGCCTGGTCTTCAGAGTAGAAACTGTTCTAAATATATGTGTGTACAGCACTAACCACAACACAGTCCTGGTCCTGATTGGAGCTGGTAGCTGTTATCATAACAAAAATCTGTAAATAAATCATGATGTGTAAGAAACCCATGTGGTCTAAACCCAATGGCATGTGATCAGAAGATGGCAATATTCAAAATGGAGGATTTATATACAGGGGTACTTATGGGTCATATGTGTTGCAGTTCCCCCAGCTTACCCCCACCTCCTTCTGTCAGCAATATGAAACCTCCACAACCGGCTGAAATCACCTTCTGAGCCAGGAGTAGGAGTAGGTAATTTAGTTTCCATGGTAATGCAGTTCTGGACCATTCTTAAACAGAAGCTGCCAAGTATGACAAATGGTAGGTGCTGATTTTTTTATGTGAACAGCTATTCACTATGAATTGAAATGAGATTGCTAAATTCACTTTCCTTGGGACTGGAGCTGGGGTCAAAAGCTATTGTTACATTTAAGCCATAGTCCAAAACTAGCACTTTAGCCACCCATCTCTAGCTGCAATATAGAAATTTTTAAGTCATAGAATAAAAATTAATGACTCAATATCAGAGTTGTCAAATAGATGAGACAGATTTACATCAAGCAATTCTGAAATGCTCTGTAGTCATGAATTAAAGGAAACATATGACAAATGACTCTTATTCATTCCCTCATGGGGAAGAAATTCTGTTTTAAACATTACTGACTGTTGTGCAGTTCCTATTATATATATCTATATATGAAACCTGCATTGGGATAAACACATGAAACGATAAGGGCTTGAATTCAGCTACTTTTCTTCCATGAGCCACTACTGTATAATATGCCACAGTAGGTTTTGCACTCTGCTAATCTCCCCAAACAGTATGTAATTGGTCTTGGAAAATGCTGTATTACTTCAATTAGTAAAATTACAAATAAAAGAGAGAAAGGCCTTTTTTCAGTTTTGTTTTTCTTCAGAATGAAGCATTAGGAACACAGCTTGTCAAATCAACTGATATTTAACACTATCTCTACCATGAAAGCAGTCCAAAAAGCAGCTCAGGTTTGGTCAGGTTGGGGAAACAGGGAGAGAATGGTCCCTCCCATCACCACCCAGCTGAAGGTAGGTTAGTGGCTTGCTGCTGGGCTGCCTGCAGTGGTTGCATGGCTGGGGGTAGATGGACTCCCAAAAACTGCCCCAGTGACCCTAGCAGCCAGATGGCATTGAAGAGTCACAAGGATTTAGGTACTGGTCCATCAAGAGCTACCTGCGGCCTATTTGTGAACCATCAGGCTCTGCATGGCAAACCCATAGAAAAGTGGCTCCTAGAAATGTTCTTCTTCCTATTAGCAACTTTTCCCATTTGCAATATTACCTTTGGCAAATACAAAGGAGGGAACAAAGCATTGTGGTGGGGGAGGAGAAAAGAGAGATATTCCCAGCTCATTCCGTTCTGGAAAGAGAAGAAACAGATGAGAAGCATCATGACAAAACCACGTTTTCTGCCTTTATAGGACCCTTACTCACTCTGGTACTCAAAGCCTTTTGTAAACATTCATTAAGCTGTGCACTAAAAGAGTAGTTCTCACTGATGTATCCTATTCTCTGTTTCTTCTCTGTGAAATGCCTGGAGTAAAGGGCATTCACCCATTGTTTGTATTTTTAGGCATTTACACAGACACAGTCATAGCAGCTGGAATGGCAGGTGAATGGGTTTGTTTGGGGTGACATGCAAGTGGCTTGAAGAGACAGGAAAGGAAACTCTGTCTGAAAGGGGCACAGTGGCTCTTCCAACCCACCTCAGAGCAGGTGTGGACTCAGTACAACCATCTGAGGCTGCCAGCTGCCCTGGCAGTGCCTGACCCTGCACCATGGACCCCCCCAACTTGCCCCAACCTTTGCATCCTGCTGCCCACGCCCTGCCAGTGGCTGCCTGGGTGCTGTGGCGGGATGCCAATGCCACATGAGCAGCAGTGGAGACACTCCAGTACTCATTTCAGACTCTCAGAAAGCAGTAGCAAGTCTCATGGGGGACCTGAATCCTAATGTGAAGACACCTGTTATGACCTGTAATTAGCACTGATTCCCCAAAAGCGGGCTGTCACTCTCAGCCAGCAGATATCCAGTGCTGAAAGTGAGGTTGCTTTGTCATTTCAGGGCTAAGAGGATGGGTGGTGGCTTTGGGTCTCAACCCAACAACTTCCTTAGGGATTGCCTGGACCAGGGATGGCCAAAAAGGGACATAGTATTATTTCAGAGTAGGTTGTTACTGTTATTTAGCAACTCATCTCCGCAAAGAACAGCAAATTTTTGTCTAGCTGGCTCAGTGCCAGACACTAGTGAGTGCTGCACAAATGGATGTCTAGGAGGCAAGAAACAGTGTGAATTACACCACTGGCAGGGAATTTAACATACCTGAACTAATAAGAGATATTAAGAGACCGGACTTCCTAAATTGCACTGGGTTGCCTGCTGGTCTTCATGTCTTCTGCAAGGGATGCCAGAACTTCTTAGTCACTGGCACACCAAGTTGGCAAGCCGTCTTTGGATAACTCAAATTGATGGAAAGTGTCCTACAATCTTTAACTTTGCTCTTTTCAAAAGTGGTGGCTTTGTTTCATCCTAATTTTACAGCTAAAAACAGGATGTCTGTGCCCCTCAAACACTTTGGTTAGTGCTGAACAAGTAACTGGGGAAAGCACTTACAACCCACCACATAATTCTTCCCCTGCACACAAAGACGGAATATTTGTGGCCTGGTGACCCATAGCACTTCAGAAAGTCAGGAAAATTTGTAAGACAGTGAGTAGACACTGGAAATCTCTGCCAAGGAACCTTATTGTCTATCATGAGTTTCTTCTCTATGAAATATTCTTACAACTTCATACACTGAATCTCCCCCGCATTATCTAGACATCTCTGCAAGAAAGAGGGAGCAGGAGGAAGCTGCACACTGCTTTTCTTAGGGGACTTTTTTATTTAACTTAGCTACTGGGCTTTATAGTGCAGCCTGCCTGGGACAATGCACTAATAGTTTCATTCTCCCAGTGAGACAGAACAACAAAGAGCCCAGTATGTGCTGAAATATGCACTCCCCTTGCTAAGCCTGTAATCCTAGCTTTGATACTTTTTGTTTAAGTAATCAGCACAAACCTAGTGAGAATGAATTGGAAATTGGACACTTAATTTCATCTTCTGCTTGGCTTCCATCTTTCTTCAGAGACCAAGAGGATGGGCTGAGGAAAGCACAAGGCTGCCTCCCCCAGATGATGTTAAAGGACAGTTTGTCATACACAGTGGCCTCCATGGTAACTATATGCTTGATTGTGACCACAAAATCTCTCCTGTCTTTCCTGTAATTTCCTCCAGAAGGACACCAAAAGTGCAGATGCATTTCCCTAATTTGGGCTGCTGCTGCCATTCTGCTCTAGAGTTGCTGTGTCATCAGCTGTCACCTTTCCTCTCATGCCTAAAAGTGAGTCGTCAAACTCACTTTGAGTATAAAAAGGTAAAAACATTCTCTATTGCAATGCCGGATGCCCCAAGAATAATTTCCAAGTGGCACACACTAAATTACATAGGTCCTAGAGTTTTACACGACTGACTATTTAGCCAGTACATCACCATTATAACCCACTTTCCAAACTCTCTCTCCCTTTGTACCACCCTCGCCATGCCTCTGGCATGCTTCTCATTTTGAGTCGGGGTCCCAGAAAGACCCTTATCTTCATCATATCTTTTTCTTCCTCATTGACCTTTGATTCTTGGCACAATACCACATCCTCTGAAACAGTTTCAGGGCCTTTTTTGCACCATTTTTGACTACCACTACTGGACGTCATTTCTCCTTTTTAGTCCAATCTTCACAAACAGCTGGAGTCCTTTATCTTGCTAGCATTCCTGTCTATGAAAAACTTTTAGCAAAGGTTAAAGGTTAAAGGTAAAAGGTTAAAACTAGGAAACTTGTACAAAATTACGATAAACCTCTATAATATGAGCTTTAGGCTACACCTTGAGCTGCAAACAGCTCTCCAAGTTATGGCCCCAAAGTGGATGACCACAACACAAGATCTGCTGCAGAGGGGTTTCGGTGCCCTTGCTGAAGCAAGCACCACCACCAGGGATCTCCTCTGCCACCATCCTCCAGCCTAGGAGTCAGTGTGCCCTTGCTCATTTACCTTGGGGACACTGCCATTGCTGCAGTTGCAAGCACCCATTCAAGCTCTCCTGTCCCTTTGGCAGAGCTTCAAAGAGTTGCCAGACTACAGCTGCCATTTTCCCTTCTTTGATTTTTAGAAGCTGTTTGCTAGCTTTTTAACGAGCTTCTGATGCTCATCGCACAGTCCCCACCTTCCCTGACTCTGCAGGATGCCAGTAGATGGACAGAGGGTCATAGCCCCAGAGGTGGTTAATCAGCACCTCAGCACCTTTGTGAGAAAAATCGGCCAGCTCAGCACTCTGAATGAGTGAGCTGAGGCTGAGGTGAACCAATTACCGCAAAACTGAGAGAGATCATGTGGAAAGAAGGGTTAAAGGCTGAACGGTGCACAGCTTTAATGCAGAGGGGAGCAGAAAGGATGGAAAACACAGACCTAGAGAGCTGTAAAATCTGATTAGTCTTCTGCTTGAAGGACCTACATGCTGCAAGGTAAGGAACTGCAACGAACACCAATCTGGGCAAACAAGCTTACCTTCAAAGTGCATATGAGTTTATCTCCCTGCTAAGGTCAACAGAAAATTCCCATTGATCTCATGAGAGCTTGGATTTTCAATTAATGCAAGGCTACTGGACTTTGTGTGTAGTTATGCAGCATTTGGAATTATTAATTTATCTCTTCTCTGACTTCCAGTTGACTTCTGAAGATAATATATTATATGAGCACTTCAGACTGAATGTATATTTGTACTTTAAAGCACCATTTTCAGTGATAGAAGCCCATGAACTGGCATAGCATACTCTTCTGGGCCAGTTTAAGAAGCATGAAAATAATCTTATTGGACATCTATAAAATGAACTGTGAGTCTGCATGTTTGAATCTAGTTACTATATCATTTTACTTCTTGTTGACTTAAGATTCAAATAGTCTGCACCTGATGTTTCTAGAACCCTGAAAAGCTGAAAAACTCCCCGGTGTGTCTCAACAAGCTGCTTTTTACTGCACTGTTGAGTATTAAGAAATTAGCTGTTCAAATTTTCCTCCCATTCTCTTTTAAGTCCTTAGACAGAAAGTCTATTAAACCCCTGTGTGAACATTTGCGCTTATGCATTCAGAGTTACAGAGGTCACTATGATGAAGTACAAACTGTACTAGCACAGAAAACTGCATACAGAGCTACAAGTGAAGAACAGTTTTCTTCCCCTTTGAAACATATCACTTGATGCCAGGTGCAGAAACAGTAGAGGTATGGAGGCTTCCTGGAAATCAGAGTGACTCCAAAAGCAGGATTACTAGAAGATTACTGGAATATGTAATATTTTCAAAGTTGAACCATGAATATTGTCAAAGGCCAAAGAGATACTTGAGGAAGCAACTAAGCAAAAAGACCTTCCAGGCTACCAGGCATGGAAGCTGGAGATAGCCAATAAGGGAGGTGCAGGCTTGTGACAGGAGGAGGAGTTGGAGGGAAAGGCAAGTGCTGGTGACAAGACAATCTGACAGCACATTTGGTGCTGCTGTTAAGTTGAGCCAAGGAGAGATGGAGATCAAAAAACAGAATGCCAGGAAGCTGGGAGGTGATGTTCAGACACAAGTCTGATTCAGCTGTGTCTCAGGGTGAAAACAGACAAAGGGTTGACAGCAGTGTTTTGGGTCACTTCAAGGAAAAACTGTGAAAAATTAGAAAGGCTAGGTAGAGTAGTCTGCAATAGTCAAGCTGAGGAGTAGGAGTATCAGTCAGATCTTGGTCACAAGCAAGAGAAGAGGAACTACTCTTTGAGGCCACCTGGAGAAGGCCCCATCCACTTTGAGCAGTTGCCCAAGTGTACAGGGAAGGAAGAGAAGGTGTTAGAACATGAGAAACTGAATAGAAGATGGTAATTTATTCAATTCAAAACCTGTTTCTTCTGCAGCATTCCTCACAGAAGTATTAAGTACTACAGAAATATGAAACATTACCTCTCTTATAGGTGGGACCGTCATATATAGGAAGATGAAAGAATTTCCTTAACTTTACCCAACAGGTCAGTAGCAGAACTGACAAACAAATGCAAGGATTACAAATCCCTATTCAGCCCAGGTTTTAAACCTTGTTCTCTATTTGCAATTATTTTAAAGAAAGAAAAAAACTCTTCGAGTTCCTTGGAATTGTCCCAAAACCATACATACAATCATCTTTAACTGATGACCATTTTTCCCACCCTTTGTTTATGCTTGTTATTCACTAGTGATCATTTGTGGAGTGAGAAGTCAATACTATAGCACCGCTTTTCTTGATACCCTGATTGGGTACCAATTTTCTTGAAAACCTAGTAGCTAAGAAAGAGTGTACATTCCCCAAATACATCAGAGTGAAATCTGTATTCTGCACAGGTACTTTTGACCAGTCATCAGAAAGCTCAGGGAGCTAAACACTCAAAATCCAGCAATTATTTGTGATGCCTATTTTGCCATGTTTAGACTAGTAAGCTGAAAGATGAAGACAAAAAAAGAGGCTGTTCATGTGCTGTAATGGGGAAAATGGAAAGTGGCTGGCAATCACTCTAAAATACACAGAGATTTTTCTCATAGTGTGCTGGAGTATGTAGGCTCTTGAGCAATGGCTCTACTCTGTAAATAGCTACTCTAAACGGATGTATCTTAAAACTAATGCATTGCCTATGCTGTACAATAAAGCAGTTATTTAGGAAAGAAAGAGAAATAAAACATCAGAACATCAGACGGTAAGTGAAAGAGCAAACTTGAGACTCCATTCTGCCACCTAAATACAGGCTACCTCATGCCATGTGAATGCCCTGCAGTATCCTCCTTGACATCCTAGCCAGGCTCAGCTCCTCTCATGGGTTCCCTGCTTTCGGTGTGTACAATGCCTTGAATCACATTTGAGACTTTAAAGGCCTGACCCAGAGTCCATTAATTTCATCTCAATGTCCTGAATAAAGGCTGGGATAAATGCATTCATACATTCCTTCTTTGCTTCACCCTGAATTTCATGCATGCTCTGTCCACCAGTCAGCCTAGAAATTACAAACTGCTGCCTGTAACACTAATATTTTGTCCACAAAATCAATGTGATCGGTCTTCATTGTCTGCACAGAAAAAGTTTTGATATTCCCATTTTTTCTACAAACAAAATGAACATATAATTTATGTTTGTGAGCAAAGTGATTTTATGGTCTTTCTCTTTGTTGACAGAATGATTGGAATAAAATTACATTCTGTTGACAAAAAATGTGATGAAATGTTGTTTGCGAATGTTATAAACAAAAGGGTTTGACAAAAAATGCAGTTTGCCAATGGGATGTAGTAAAAGCTTTAACAAAATGAATTCTGTCTATCTCCTATTTGTCCTAGAAATGACATGTGATGTTTTTCAAAATCCACAATGTCAAAATAAAAAGTAAAAATTTTACCTATAAAAAGACTAAACACTGCTTTTACAAAAGCCATTTCTTCTAGTTCTTTAAGCCACATTGCTCTAGGTTACCTCTTTTTTTTCCCTAATTCTGAACCTTCTGAAAGAGATATGCTGGATTTACATGTTTTTGTACACATCCATCCTGCATACCATTATTAATTAACAGTCCTAGGCTTTCACATTTTTCTTTGGTAAATTGAACAATGAGGTAGAACTTTGTGATTTTCAGGAATACTAGATACGTTTAAAGATAACAGTGTTTATTCTTGGAAGTCATCAAGCCTTTGACAGCAACATGAGTACTCACATAATTTAATTTTTTTCAGAGCCTTAGAAACAGTCTGACTGCATCTGGGAAACGTGTGCCAAGCTATTTTCTCTTTGAACTTTGATGCCTGACATCTTTACATGGACATGAGCTCATATGAGGATGGACAGAATGGGAGGGGAATCTCTCTTTGGTGGGCTCAAGTGAATGAGCTTAGACAGGGCTGATTTACCCTTGGTGGCAGAGGGCCTTTAGGTTAAAAGAAATTTGATGGCTCTACGGGGAGTGGGATATAAAAGCACAAGGCCCGGAACAAAGGGAATAGACTTAATTACAGGAAGAAGTCACCATCGTGAAATGGCTGAGCACAAAGCTAAAAAAGAGCTGCTACAAAAGGTTAAAGTACAAAAAAACAAAAGCAAAGGTTGAACAAAATTATGTAAGCATTGACATATTAACAACGAATAGAACAAAAAATAAAAATCACAGCAGAAACAGAGCCGTCTGCATTGATACATCCTGCATTGCTCGTGGGCAGGGTGATGATGAAGAGCATGAGCTTCTCTATAGAGCCAGTGTGCAGAACAAGCTCAAGGGACAGACTCAGCCAGGTTGGACCCTGGGCTCTGCATACAAGGGTGCCAGTGCTACCAGGGCTCTGGTGAGCAGTGAAAGAACTTTCCCTCCAGACAGATAAAAACGAAAGAAAAACATTATAATCCCATTAGCACTGGTGGATTTCAGTCTGGTCTTCCACTGTGCAGAAGAATACCATCCCCACTGAAAGCACTGGTGAGATTTTGACCATATCCCACAGCAGATCAGCTAGCCAGGGTATGAAGCACCCTGAATCCATTAAATCCCCGTGTGGTTAAGTGAGGGGATACAGAAAGGACACAGAAAGAATCTGCTTAGATCCTGCAGCGCAGACACACTTTCAAACATTCAAACATTTGAACTTTTCAAGTCACTGGGGCTTCACACAGTCAGAAGGTCTGCAGACCTGAGTCCTGGACTTTAAATGTCAGTGGGCTAAAGAAATCTGCGAGCCTGGAGCCACCAAAGATCTTGTCAGACTTGCTGCTGGCACTCCAAGGTCATGGGTGATGTAAATGATGTTGAGATCAACTTTGTATGGGTTAAAGATCTGGAGAGGACCCTTGTCTGTATGGATTGACCAGTCTCTGTACAAATATTAACATAAAAGCAGCGATAGACATTTACATTTCTCAGCAAATGCCTCTTAGAGCTAAAAATACAATTAATTGTACTGCTTACACCAAGCTTTTTGTTCTTTTCTCTCCTCCCTTTCTTCTCCCCCAACAGTCAGGGAGAAGAAAGGAGCTAATGTGGTAAATAGCTTTTCCCCTGATTTTTCTCTTACAAAAGAATAAATGATATTAAAAGGTAAAAAATGTTCAAACATAATCAACACGCACATACATTCTAAAGAAAATAGCAAATTAAATGCAAAGCCTATGCTAATGCATCATCCAGGTTGAGATTTTAATTGCAAAAAGTCAGGAAATGTAAAGTTATGGTTCTCGCAGCAATCATCACTCAGCCTCTTGAACGCAGTTAGGATTTGTATTCCAGGCAGTGTGCGGTGTTAACTCGAACACCAGCGTATATATATGTGTTCTCTGCCTTCATTACAGTTGCTGGGGGAACCATAATTCTGCATTTGCTGACTTTTGCTCAATTAATTTTTTTCCTTATTACTGCACTACAAGATTCTTGCATTTAATTTCACTGTATTAAAAAAAAACAACACGTAAAACAATGAAAAGAAGCTGGAAATTTCCATTGCATATGAAAGTTAGAAGATAATCTATTCTGTCTCTGCATCCTAAAGCTCATGGAGGACCATGCAGTCATTTTGCAGCACAGGTACATGAATAATAGCAATAGCAACAATAGTTAATAATAATAGCAATAAATGCACATATCTGGAGCTTTACCTCATTGTGAAGTGGGTGCAAAAAGATCAGGAAACTGGCATGCTGTAGACAATGCCTTTTTTCAACCCACAAGGATAACTACTTATAGTGTACCTCTTTGAAGTGAAGGCAGTGTTGAGGTTCCGTGTTCCCACCAAGCCTGTCTCGAAAGTGTTTCACCACAACAGCAAATTCTTCTTGTGCCCCCACAACCTTCTCAGGACTTCAGTACCTCCAAGGATAATTTCGTCTGTAATCCTCCAAAGCATGTTGGCAGCAGGATATACCTTTCTGGAAATCTGCCTGGTTGAACTGCAGGTTCAGCCATAAAAGTAATTAATTCTAGTGGTCTGAGAAATCAGTTGGAAAACTATGTAGTAGGTATTTTTCTATTCTGAAACAATCTCAGCTCTGATGTGTATTTGAAGGCACATCTGCAGACAGACACTAAGGAAGCCTCACTAGCATTATTGACATGGTCTCTTCGTACTAGCAGAGTCCCACACCATTGTGACTTGCCTTTACCCACCTCTCATTTTCCTCTGGATGAGAGGATGGCTCCTGAAATGTGCCCACAAGTATACACTGGATGCCTCAAGGTCAGATTTCCAAAGTGGCTGAAGGATATGAAAATGAAAACAAGCCCACTCAGATTTTAAATAACTGAGCACTTGGGTAAATCCCATTAATCCCACCTTTCTGTTAAAGCTCATATGCATATAAAATCTATTCCTAGGAAAAACCACCCCCCAGAATTCACCATTCTCATGCAAACTGTCATGCCAGGGGGTCTCTTTTTCTTATAGCAGTGGGTCTACACGTCAGGCAAATCCATTAGACCTTGCTAAAACAGCACTCACTCAGAAGATGCATGCATATAAGTCTCCTAGGTTGAGAAGATATCAGTATTGTCTCTCATTGATAAATCTTGACATTTTCTTCTAAAATTATTCCGTATTTTACAGCTTTATGTTAGCTAATTTGCAAATGGGAAACATAGGTGCCTCCTGCCCTGCATAAGGTCTCTTACAACTCTTTTCTCATCATGGAAACAGTGGGTTTTGTGTTGTTAGACCAGCATAACCACAGGTGATTATTGGCCTCTAATTTATAAAGAGCTATCAGATCTACATGGTGTGATAACATGTTATCTTTGTTGCAGACAGATCTTTTTATCTTTTCTTCACTTTGCAAGTATATTAAATGTTTTCTAAATGTGGTTCTCAGTTGTACTTACCTGTTAAAAAAGAGGGGCATCACGAATTTTTTACTGAAAAATTGCACGTTTCAAAAATGTAAGCAAATCTTTGCAGAGGCTTCATGTACATTTCTGGTATCTCTTTCCCCTCTTCAAAGAAACTCTTGTTAAAAATCATCACTTTTTGCTGTTCAGATCTTTCTTTTCTTTTTTACCTTTTTCCATTGTAAAGAGAAGGAAAATAGAATTTTTAAGAGGGTATAGAAAGAATTGCAGAGAAAAATTCCCATGGATTTTTTAAAATCCAAGGGGCTTTTTGGTTTAGTTGTTGGGGTTTTTTTAACTCTTTTCCTGAAATATGTTTATTTGGTTTATCTGTAAGCCTCTAAGTCAGCTTGTTCTTTGGACTTTGAATGCAAGGAGCACATCCAGCCAGAGGTAAGCATCCAAGGTACCTGGCAGAAAACAGCATCAGACAGAACAGATGGCAGCTCCTGACCCTGCCAGAGAGAAGAAATGGTGTTGCCAAAAGTGCAAAGAGTTCATTTGGTTCTGTTTAATGCTTTGTGCCAATTTTCCTAAAGCATAGTCAAAAGAGTCCAAATTCTCTGCAAAGTCATGTCAACCCTACAGCTGATCCACACCATTGTACCACTCCTTCCAGTCATTTCAATTAAAAGCATGATGGTCATAGGGACACTGTGAAAAAAAGGTGACGGAGGTCCACTGATCTAAAAAATACAGGAATCACTGCTTTCTGGTGTATGCAACATGAAAATAAGACAGTGAGCCATGGAAACAGATCTAACATAGGTCATGAAGAGAAACATTGGTTAGCAGTCATGCAGACTTTATACATAGTGCTGCAAAGGGCTCATTTCAGTGTTAAGGAATCAGCTACAGAGAACTCGGGGCAGTTCCACCACCTTCCTACTCTCTGTATTGAGGAAAGAAGCAGAATTAGCTGAAACATGTCACCAAGTAGAAAATCTAGATCATAAGTGGAGCTGAGCAAACAGAATTTTGGAACATCCTACAGAAATCAGCTCTTAAACATTCCACAGCCTTTAGACAGGACCACTAACAGCCTTAGGACTGTTAAAGAAAACATTATAGAAGTCAGTATTAGTTCCTGCCTGGAGTATGGTGCTTGCTAAGTGCTTTGCAGCTCAAAGAAAGAAAGAAAAAATAAACAAAAAACAAACAAACCAGAAGTAGAGTCCAGAGTTGTGAGATGGGTGAGAGGAGAGCAGGCTGTAGGCAAGGTCATTGCTCAGGCTGGGTGGACCAAGAAGGAGGCAAACACCAGGGGACGTGAGGAATGAGTGGATAGGTGAGGACAGCGACCAAGTTCTGTTTTATATTCTCAAGACAGCAGAAGATTTTCACCAAAAGAAAATGGAAGTCACTGGTCAATAACAATGACATTGTCGACAATCCAGCACAGCTTGTGCATGGAAAGGTTCCCCAAAAGGTGAGATATACGGGTAATACAAACTTACCTGTTAAGGGGGAAAATACGTAGGAGACACTAGCCAGGTCCTTCGGCAAACACTCATGAATATATTGTCTCTTTTACTGGTTGTACCTATTTTTATTTAAAATAGCCTGTCCAAGAGCAGGCAGTGCATACCTCTGGTGGAGTAAAATTATTTGGAAACTTTCTTATCCAATTTCTGCTTCAGATTTCACTTTGAAAAACTAGCAATTTAAAAAGAAACAAAAGCATCCCACAGAATGATACCAAAGGACAAAGTTATTTTAGGAATACAATTTTAATCAGTGCAGTACCAGCATTTAAATCTGCTGCTGTACTGACATCAGTGGGGAAAAAAAATAATTAAAAACAAGGAGTCCAGAGGGACTGGCAGTTTTGAAAATGAATCTACACCTGTGTCACCTTAATGTGAGATTACTGCAATTCACTCTTGATGCAGAAATTGTGGGGGGGAGCAAGAGCTGCCAGCTCGCTTGTTAGGACGAGTTTCACCATGAGAGCATGACACCTCTGCTCTGTGATGTATAATGGCTAACAACCAATTTCCATCTGACTCTCTGCATTAAGGGACTCAGCAAATTAGTCACCTCACTTTTTATTTTCACACGAGTCCGTGGTGTCCAGACTACTGTGCTGAGAAGACAAATGAAATCAATAGAATCTCTGTACCCAAACAGATTTACTATCAAAACAGAATGGCAAGGGAACAGAAAATGCACAGCAAACAAGGGTGACCGCTCACCAGATATGGGTGACATATGCTAAGTACACTTCCTCGTCACCCAGGGACAGGAAACCAGCTCCTCTGAAGCAACTATCTTATCTGTGTGTCCCCAGCATTACCCTGCCCAGGGGACAGGCAACACCCAGACTTAGGCTCATCATGGAGGTAGAACCCTGGGCAGACACATTACTGGGGCCATCCTCTGGCTCCCCAGTCAGGGAAACATCCCTTCAAAAGCATCTTGCGTCCCACACCAGCCTCCTGTTTCCCACTGACTCCCAGGAAGAGAGCAGCCACCCTTCTAGCAAGGCTAGAGAAATCCAAGAGAATCACTTGGACATCAAACCTGAAAAAGGAGTACCCCACTGCAGTGTAGGCAGCTCAGGGGATGACAATCACAGCCTTGTGTGTGTGCTGATGTTTCTTAATCAGCTATGAAAATCAGGACACTGCTTGGGTAAATTTAGGAAGTTTATTTGGCTAAAACACTGGCTTTCCACAAGATAATCACTCTGAAAGCATGAGGACACTTGTACTTTTCAGAAGTTTTTTCTCATTTCTTATTGCTGCATGTTGTGAGGAAAGGAAATCTTTATCCTTCTTCCTTGACCCTTTTTCCTTTAATCTCATCCTATAACTCTGCAGTAGAAGCTTGGTGATGTTTTCCAGCCTAAATCTACTGTTCATTGGGATTTCAGATAAACTGGATTTAAAACAACCTGAACAGTCCCCTCCTCCAAAAACTTCCTAACATTTTCAAATCTTTTCTTTGACAATTCAAAATGAAACATTTCTTTAAAAAATCCTTCTGAGACACCTACCCATTTCTGAAAGGCTTGAACAAACAGCAAGTGAAGTAAAGAGTTGCATTTTGGATCAAAAAAAGAAAAAGATCATATTGCAACAAAACCAATTTTCCCATGCAGTTTTTCATCAGGGTCATCATTCAACCATGAGGTATGGCTATATTTTCTTCAGGGCATAAAAGAGCTGAACTGTATCTACTAAAAGCAAGATGACAAAGTAACACCGTGTCTGTGAGTGAAATGAGCCGTGTCAGTAGAAGTGTTGTTTGAGCCTTAAAAACTGCTGCTAGAAGAGCTGCTGCACTTTGGGTCCTTGCAGCACACTGCGGACTGGGAAACACTCTGCATCCCCCAGCACAGGCAGGTGATGTGGTGCACTGAACACACATCATTGTAAATGGTCAGGTGAACCACCACTGCAGCTGACAGAGGCAACATCGTGTCTACATGGCTTCTGTTCCAGCAGTGCTCCTGGCCCTGAAGGGCTCTGCTGCCCAGGTAGAGAGCAAGCTCACCACCAGTAAGTTTTATTCTTGGAGAGATGCAAACATCTACAAATAGAACCCAACCTCTGTTGACAAAATGTTCTTGCACAGACCAGTTCAAAGTCCTCTTTCCCTGGTTGGACAATTGTAGGCATATATTTAGGATCCTTGGAGAGAGAGTTGTAACAGGCCTCCTTGCTGCCAAGTACAATATTGCTGCAGCCAATAATCATGTTCAGGCTCATATTCATTTTAACAGAGCTCATATCACTTTAAGCATGAACCTGTCTTCACAACCCCTCTGTGTGATAAGGGAAAGGTGGAGACAGCAAAGCTAAGTGAGCTTCCCACCATGCTGCCAGCCAGGCAGTGGGTTCAGTAAACACACTGAACATCTACGCATTATCCATAATTTGTCATGCAACTGCTTTTGTAAAAACAGGGAAAATCACTACCCTGATTCTAGGGGTATGACCAACTAGTGATTGACACATTTTTTTAACTCTATTTTTGTTCAAGCTAACGGCTTCTTCAGGGCGTGCTTGAATATTTAACCATCTTGGACCTAGTATTTCCATACAGGTGTATAAACCAAGGACTGGGAGAAAACAGCAATCATTAGAAGCCTTTGGCTCACAGTGTACATGAAGAATTCAAAGAGGAAAGCCAGTAGTTTTCCATCACCTAACATCCCTCCACTCAGGCTGCCTTCCTCAGTCCCTGATCAACCATAGCAGCTGTCAGGGGACAGACTCTGAAGCCACAAACTTCACACACATACAGACATGTGCAAACAACAGGACAGTAAAAAATCAGACAGGTACCCTTTCTGCACAAGCACACAATGCAACTGAAAGCTGATGAAGTCCTAGGCTCTCGCCAGCATTACTTACAACTCACAGACACCTGGATAGCTGTTACCAATCTGGTTGTTTTTTATGAACTTCTGCTAAATCACCCCATCGGTGCCAGCTAACACCAGATATTTCACCTGTCATTTGAACAGAAGAGACTCAAAAGTCAGCCAGCAGAGCTGATGAAAAGCAAAACACCGAGTCAGTTTACTACCAATGAGCTTTATTAAGTAACTGTAATGCAGTTCATAGCCCTGGAGTAGTCACTGTCCCTCACTAATCTAATGGTAGTATTGACAAGGATCATTTACACAGCTTCTCTTAAAGGTTACCACTATTTGTCAGGGACTCTCTGTGCTCCAGATGCGTGTGCAGTCCTCCCCCTGGATTCCAGGCTTGCCCATGCTCACTGCAGAGCCACAATCCCAGGCAGCACCAACTCCTGTCCTCACAAGGTCACGGTCCTGCAGCCAGGTGCCGGGTGTCCACATCCTCTAAACATCTGCTAGGGATTAACAGCAAACAGCACAAACCTATCTTAAGGGCTGAACTACTGCAGAGAAATTGGTTGTTCAACAGCAGTACCTTGCCACCAGGTATCAGTTAATCTGCATTAAGCCTTCCCAGCTGTTTCTCATGGTCAGTGGATATACTCCCCTAATGATCAGCCATATCACAGAGTTGTAGTTTTATGTCCTCGATCATCAAGTGCAACCACAGCTTCATTTTACATTTTCTATGTAGAAAGAAGAAAATAAAAATCACTAGTCCCTCAGGCATCATCTCTGAGCTTTAACAAGCAAAAACCTGCCTCAGAATTTTAAATACATGGGTCTTTCTGGCTAAAATGTCTGCTTTTCAGCCCCATTCCTTCCCTGTTTTATAACGATGATCCGAATTGTCCAAACATCCCTTCTCTATTTGTATGAAGTCTCATCTCTTCAACATCCAGCTCTGTCCAGAAAATGAAGGAAAACCACAGCAACAAAGCCCTCCTGATGCAGATGAGAAGAAAGACAAGAGCTAATGTAGACAATGGGCTCTTTAAACCCTATCTGCATTTACAATGTAAATGGATAAATCACAAACAACTATTAGAATAATAGAATGATCTTGGTCTTTTAAAAATAGCTTCAACTGCTCTAAAAAAAAAAAAACCTGTTGAAATTCTACATAACTTCCCATCTCATTTCACAGATACTGACAGATGCTCCAAAGTGGTGGGGGTCACTTCTTGACATAGTCTCACTTTGAGGGAGGATCAAAGGATCACAGCAGCCCTTGGAATGTAATCCCTAGCAAAGCAGGATGAGATTAGGAGAGAGGCAGCAAGAAAAGTTCTCACACCTCTGACTCTCTCTCCAGCCTCTCAAGATTGCTCCATGCCCTTCACTGACAGTAAAACCTCTGCTCTGTGGCAGCAACTGAGACACTTTTGAATCCATGACACCCCAGGACCAAGCAACTGCCTGTGTGTCCTTTAAGTACTAAAAACACGAATTGAGCACAGCTGAGAAACCAGCTATTGGCTTCCAGTCACTATATCAATACACACCCTTTTCCTCCTCTCTAAAAAGAGGGTACTTGCCTACTTACATCACATGATGTTTGGGCTGTTAGTTTCAGGAACATAAACACATCCACATCCCTCTCCAAATATTCTCTACCTAATCTACCAGTACATTTATAAACTATTGCATAACAGAGATGCTGAGACTGCCAAGTCAAACTCTCCAAGATAGAAAATGCAGCATTAAAGCTGGTCACTCACATGCTGTTTTACTTCAAATGCAATTGGTGCTTCAATTGGTGCACCTGGAAAGAGCTGGGTTATGCAGTGAATTCAAATGTTGTCCATGGCATGCTTCCCACATTTGCCACAGAAACCAGTAGGAGAAAGAGCAGAAGATTGGAGAAACAAGAAAAAATACTTTTGTTGCTTAAAAAGAAATGTAATTTCAAGATATGATTCTCTCTCTGCATATACCAGAAGGACCCCTTCTGACACTAGACAGTGTTTTCAGACCAAGTAGCATGAGAATGGTTGGTAACCCATTGCATCTTCCTAGTTTTCCATAGATCAGGCACAGGTGGATATGGATAGTAGTGGCTATGGGGTGGATATGCAGCAGTGAGGAGGAGTGCTTCTGGCTGTGGGTGAAGATGTCTGGACTTAATTCCGTGTTCTGTGGACTAGGGTCTCAGTGCCTCTGAAAATATAATAAACATCAGAAGGCATTTTCAACAACCTTGTGCTTACTTTCTCAGTGGCAAAATGGGAATTATAAGGTCACGCAAAACTCACAGCAAAGCTGTGAAGATAAGTTAATGCCTATAATGTTGTTGTTGACATTAAAAAAATGTCCAAATAGCAAAAACCCCAGCTCTTTGCTGAGTGAAACAAGAGCCCTGTGGAAACTAATGTGCAGTCAAGCGTTCCAGCCTTGAAAGCCAGAGCATCCAGAAATGGAGCTTAGGAGGCTTCCCCAGTCACAGGCCCACTGTGGGCATTCACACCCCATCTGGATCAGCTCCTCCTGCTCCCAGCTTCCATCCCTGCTGGGATGGCCATCCTGGGCATCCAGCATCAGTACCTGAGCAGCCATGCCAAACATGCCCTGGGCCTGATTCAGGCTGTGGGCCAGAGCTTAGGCTGCACTAAGGTACACAATGCTGCTAAATTAGGAAGCAGCTCTATATATTCGCAAATGCAATATACCTGATGCACCACCAAGCTTACAGCTCAAGACTGATGTACCTAAACCTATCCATTCCTTCTCTACAAAGTGCTCTGAAAATGAAAAACATGAGGGTATTATTTTGGCAGACACCAGGATCCCAAATGCAACTCTGTTTTTTCCTACTTCATGCTGAAGTTGTTAAAATTCTCTGAATATTAAATGTCCAGCCCCACTTCCAGGGTTGACTTAAATGCGGTTTCCAAAAAATGTGCTGAATATTATCCATTTCTCAGAGAATCAAAAAGCTAGAGGCCCTTTAATGGGGTTGCTTGAATTTTTAAATCACATGCACACACACTAGTTAGAAGACTTTGGCAATTATGTTTATATATGTCAGTACCTCAGACAAAAATGCACGATGCAAATGCGAAATTCTAGATGTTTACAGTTTTTCTTTATTATACTTTTGTGTCTTTAACCTGAATCTCTCCTACATTACACAGCACTATACCACTGGTTGAAGAAATGCAAAAATGAAGCCCAGAATAACCAAAAAGTGCAGAGAACTGCAGTCTGCCACCTTCCAAAAACCAACTTCCATTACACTCATTAATGAAAACAAGGAAACAATTTTTCCCCAGTGCTAAATATGGATCTTATCCTGTATCTGGGTCTCAGAAAAAGATTCAGCAACTTCTTGGGGGAATGTTTATGCCTCAATGTTTATTGCCTGAGTTGATGTTAGTGAACTAAACTTGTGGGAGCTAATGTGGAATAAACTCTGAATGAGTCAGAACACTTATTTCTGGAAACATACTTGAAGATGAAAGACAAATTTGAACAAAAGTTGTGATACAGGCTTATGTATTGGAGTATTTATTCACCATTCACATGAGAGTCAGGCTTCTCACTGACAAATCTAGATTGCTAGTGGCCCCAGATCACAGCATCCACAGTAGATTTCCCATGTTCTGCAGGTCCCAACATAGTCTTTGGACCAACTCAGCTCTGACCTGGCTCTCCTGGTCAATCAGAAGTTAAACACACAAAACTACAACAGATATCACTGCAGTGCCTAACACTGGCATCCAGACTCCTTAGAGCAAGTGGAGAGTTTAGCACTAATTTACACTGGGTTTATACAGGTAGGTGTGGGCTCTTGGCTGGCTGGACACAAGCCAATCATGGTTCAGAAGCTGTTTAGCTGTGTTGTGCCTGAGGAAATATGCCCTGCCTTTCAGCCAGAAATATTGATTCAAGCACAGCAACATACTAATATCACATATACAGCTGCTGGATCACACCAGGCCCTCACATGGCCAGCTCAGGCCACAGGCAGAACTGATATCTGTCTGCACTTGCCTTCAGAGACATCCTTTAGTTTGCATGGTGGACAGGGAGCCCCACCTAAACTACCTCAGTCAAGGAGATGCAAAGTTTAAGCACTTAAGAGAGTCTAAGTGATCTCATGCTAGAGGATATTAACTACTTCTGCTAACAGCACTCTTGATCACAAATGTTCTTTTGGCATTCAACACCCAAGACAGGCTTTTCCCACAAAATACATTGAGAACATGATGCTTTCTTCTCCCCCACACTGCCTTTAATCCTGTAATCCTGTGATTAAAGACTTCATGTGAGAGGTAAAATAACTTTTTTTTGCCCAAAGTCTTTTAACTCAGCTTCTAACATTCAGCATAGCAGTCTAGCCATGAAGGTATGCAGTAGGTATTTAGAGGGCTCACTCTGTCCCTCTCCTTAAAATTACTCTTCTTTTCTTGAAGCAATTACATATCTACTGGGGCAAAGCAAAAGTGGTTTAGTTAGGTTAAGTGGTTTCACACTCAGCTGAGGGTAGGGGCAACAAGTACTTAGCCAAAGTTGAAAAACTTAAATGAGAGATTTTGAGAACATTTGTCCCAGAATAACCTGAGGTGGAGTAATTATGCTTTCCTGGGAGAGAGACAGGCAAGTCTGAGTGCCAGACAGCAAGGAAGGGGTTTGGATGCAAGTTTCTCCTATCTCAGATAAGTGCTTCAGACTAATATGACAGTCTCTCAGTGAAGGAGAGTGTGGGTATGACTTGCTGCTCACCTGCACATGGAGAGCATCTGGGAACATCTTGGCAGCATCTTAGGAGCAGGACTCAAAACCTAGAAGGAAGCAGAGCATCTCACTTGACATTCCAGCAAAGTCCCAGCATGCATTGGGATTCAGATCTGCAAAAATTTTAGCTCCTCTCAGAGTCTGCTGCTGCCACCCACATGTCAGCCCTGCCACCACCCAGTCAAGACCCAGCAGCACAGAGCCCTCTCCTTACCCAAACTGTCTCACTCAACACTTGCTTGCCCACATATTGCCTGTCTGCCCTGAAAATCAGCAACACCTAATGACAGACTTCTGTTCTACCTGTCAGGGAGGGACCATAGCAGCTTCCAGAAACAATCTACACTGCTGGGATCACCTTGCTTTTAGTAGAGCAAGGAGGGCAACCCTTCTCCTGCGTCCAGATCCTGTGTATGTAGCTACCTGGTCCAGGGAGATGGCAAACCAGCACTCCTACTTCCTCACAGCGACGTGTTTTGGGGATACAGGGTGTTTCCAGCCCTCGCTGCAATGCTGGGCACATTCAGCCTCAGCACAGACATGAGGGAGAATGTTGTTCCAGGCCAGCACTGCAGGCAATCCCTTGAGGTCCAAAAGTGTGTGAGCACATTTACATTAAACAACATCATCAGATAAAGTGTGATGCTTTTCCTTCTTCCTGTGCTCTCTATCTTTACTTTCTAGTCCGTGAATTTTGTAGCCCTTTTGCTCAGCGTCTGTCTGAGCAGCAACAGGAGGCACCAAGAATAGTCCTCTAATCTCTACCCACTTCTTATCCCCCCGATACCTTCAGAGAGAAAGGAGGATGCCTTCGCATTCCTTTCATCCTGTGCCTGGACATACTCATATGAGGCTGCACCTCTGTTCTGCAGCAGAAAATGTTAATAGCTGTTTTGTTTGGTTTTCCCAAAGTGACAGAGTTTTGTCATATGATGTCATATGATGGACTATTCAGGTCCGCAGAGTCACTGATTGTGTTAATTGTTTAGAATTTTTGATTTTAAGATACTTCTTCTGCAACTTTAGGAGTTTTCATTTTAAGACACTTGTTTCCAGTGATTTGAATAATTTGCAAAGGAACGAAAGAAGCAGCCAGGAACATGGAATTTGGCATTGACCCAGCCCTTCATTCATAATAAACCTTTAAAAAAAACAGCAATGACTCAGCACAGACATAATTCATAAACCAGAAAGGCCTGCTTCCCTACCTTACAATTGCATTGGTAGGTACTTAATCACAGCAAATAACATAGTGGATATTTTATTTTTGAAAGCATATGCTGTTACATTCATCTCTTGAAATTGCTGTAACACATGGCCTCTCATCTAAAATATCCTTGTCAGATATAATTGGCAAAGTCATCAGATGAGGCTCACGTCATATAATTAGATGCATTATATTAGGTTGAACTGGTTACTTTAATAGTAATGCCACAACATATGCTAACAAGATGTTTTAAAATACAAACAACTTCCATGACCTTATTGAGGCAATAACTCTGATTCTCTGTCATTTAGTTTTGGCAATAATCTATTAAAAATATGTTGGGCAACTTGTTTGGGCCCTCCAAACACACCTGTTGTTGCAGATCCCTACACCCACACACTCAGCTCAGCCCTCTGCTCAAGCACCTGCAGTGGAACGGGGTGAGGAGGGGTGGAAGTGAGGGACTGTGGCCCTGCTCCCCACTGAGCACTTGCAGTAACATGTAACCAAGACACTGCACTGAATTGCTGTTCGTACAAGCTCCCATGTTGTTACAAGCCAAGGATTCAGTCCCTAAATCCCTTGGATGCTCATCCATTACATTAGTGACCAAATTATTTTCCTCCTTGCTATTATGCACAGTAGTACTGTTAATAAACATAAAATGGCTTTTGCTTCCATAGTGATACCAAGTACTTCATTTAAAGGGAAGAGGAAGCCTAAATTTTACACTCTGGAAACACCTTAACGAAAAAGAGGCAATGGCCATGCCGTGACTCACTGCTTCCTGATGATATTGTGGGTTTTGAATAACAGTGTGGGTGTGGGTGTCTGGGTTTTGGGTGGCTTTTTTTAAGTTAACGATCTGAAGACGCCCCTTGGTTTACCCTGTGATGCTCCTGGCTTCCTGTTAGTGTCACAGGAGAGATGAGTTTACGATGGCTTACTTGCCTCAGTTTCTCTAGCACCTGTGTTGCAACATCAATACTAGAAACTGAATTGAAATACTCGATGGAAAAGTATAGTCATCTATTCCCAGTGTTATACATTTGCTGGGCTGTATCCACACACAGGACTTTTAGCACTAAAAATATATAAGCCATCTCTTTTGGCCTCCATTTTACCAGAATAAAGGTATTATTAGTCTGCTAGCTCATTCCCCAGGAAAGACATGCCTATTCACAGGGTTAATTACTAGAGTAAACAATCACAGCCCTCACTGACCCAGTTATACTGTTAGAGGAGCTGAGAGTAATTTCTTACCCACACCTGTGCACCTGCATATGCAGTGGCCCTGCCCTCTTTTGCTGTCCAGGAGGTGCAGGTCTGAGCAGGGACAGGTATTGGGGGTCGACCCCACAGCTGCCCTCCACTGCAGCTGCCTTAGGACATTTTTGAGATGCACCCACAGATGCCACTATATTATATGAATATGATAAGGCAGGGGGAGAATTCTAAGTTTTGCTGCACTTATTTGAATCTGAGTGTATTGCCAAGGTCTGCTTATCGTTCAAGTTTTGACAGCTAGACACATATTGAGGTGTCAAATTACTGCCTGCAGCTTGTATTCAGGTAAGCAATAATATCACACAGGGTCAAAAATATTACATATAACATTGCCTGGCTTCAGAGAGAAAACAATTTACTTCTAAAGACAAACTTCCTCCCTAAGAAATCACAGATTATTTTTCAACACAGCCTGGCTCCCTCCTCAATGCAAATTAGACTGATTCATGTCATAGATACAAGAATTACACAAAATTAGGATGGTTTGTTCCACAGGAAATTCTATTTAATCTTTATCTGATTTCATTGAACCAGTAAGCAAATCTGAATTTCCAAAATGAAAACTTGGACACAGATCTATGGAAGTAGCAGATCCCAAAATGAGTGAGCTGGAAGGTACGATTTGCTGTACTGGGTCTCTCCTGTCTCATTTGGCTGCAACTGACACTTGTGAGGGTATACACTGAACACAAGAACTCAGTGATCCCCTCCCTAGTCCACCTTCCCCTGGTCCAGCCATCTGTGACTTAGACTTCCACATCTGAAAGATGCAATTTTTATGTTTATTTGCTACAGAGAGACTGACCTTCTCTTTTTCATTTAATATGTTTGAGACCCTTTATATTCCTTGCCTCCATGTCATTCAGTAACAATGAATTCTACATAATGACATAGCATGTAAAACAGATTTTCCTTGTGTTTATATTGCATTCTATTCAATAATTTCTGTGGGTGCCTCTGAATCTGTTGAACTAAGAGAATAGCATGCAATCTGCATAAATTTCTCAGACCTCTAAGGTTTTATAAAAATAATGCAGTATTCCATTCATGATACTTTATTTTTTCCAAGCCAAAGACTGCTAAGCTACTCCAAATGTCTTATAGTTTTTGGAGTTGGTGTTTGTTCGTTTGTTTTCCCAATTTTGCTTGAATTGGACCAACCAGAACTACATCTAGTATATGGGTACATGAATTTATATAGTGATATTATATTTCTCTGTTCTTTTTCTCATCATTTGTAAGGTACTACTTATACTTTACAATCCTTCTGAATACTAATACAAGACTTATTCAAAAATTATCCACATTATTTCCAAGATATTTTTTATCTGAATGGTAATAACTGATATAGGCCTCCTCACCATACACTTAAAACTAAGAGTGTTTTATTTAAGCTCTCCTTTCCTCTATCCTGAACAACTATGTGTTACCTGGAAAAGCCATCATCTTGCCATTTACCTGCCCTTTCCTTATTTATGATTGTGCCTAACACAAACCCTAGCATAAGTAGTGTGAAAATTAAATGAATGATAATTTCAAAAAAGCTTTTCAGAATACTGAAATGTTTCACAGCTGTGTCTTTCAATGATAATAAGCTTTGTGATTTTCTCAAATTATATTTACTGTTTGTGAAATTTAGCCAACCAAAGCCCTAGTCTAGTTGCTGGTCAATGTCAGACTGCGTGTGTAACACAGTACCCTTTTGCTCTGTGCTACATGCAGTTTAGCAGCCTGACCTTTCCAAAACACAAGCAAATGTCCAGTGATAGCAGGGACTTTGTTAAAGGTTTGCCATTTCACAACATTTCTGTTGTGAGCCAAGTCCAACTGTGTGGTTATCACTGTGGGGCATACTCAAATACAAAAAGCTAAAGTGAAACTAAAAGGATATAAACCTATGTAAAACAAAACCAATAAAAAAAAAAGTCTGAGTCTCATACCAGAAACTTTTTAACTCTCACATGCTACGAGTTGCCTTACTCATTAGCCCTTGTCCTTTCTGGAGCAACAAGCCTGTTTGGAAAAAAACACCTTCTCAAACAAGCACACTAATTATTTCATGTAGGCTCATTTGAAATTAACATTGCTTTTTGAATTCATAGCAATTTTCATTTTCCAGCAACATGAATGAGCAGGAGTCACAAGAAAACTCCACGACCTTGTGGCAGTGACAAGGCACTTTTGGACCCTGCTAGCCAGGGATGTGATCAGCAGTTCCCTCACTGCCAGAAATGAAGCCTTGCCCTGTGTGCAACAAAAACCAAAAATCAGACACTCAACCAACATCCAGTGGAGAGTTAACCGTTCCCTCAACCCAGCTCGCTCCATCACACTTTTCTTCAGCTCTGCTCCCAGGTCAACATGTAAAAACCAAATTCCTAATGCTGGGGCAGATATTGGAACTACATCTCTGCTTGTGCTAAGTGTAGGGTAAAAGTTATGAAATATTTACTTTTTTGATTATGATGGACTGAGGAGTTTTCTGGCAAGTTAACAGCTCAGCAACTATGGGAGGTGTGCTGCAATGTATGAGGCCATAAAACACTGCAATGTTTGGCCATTCAGAGCCTTTCTCCATGTGATGATACCAGCCAGTGGTTTGAATTGTTATTATTTCATTTTTCTTAAATAAAACTTAATGTTTACTGAAGTTTATGTGCAAGGGAATGCTTGGAAGTGATAATAACATATAGCGGAATCACCATAAAAGTTAATTAGTATATTTCCTGACACATCTTCCACCTTCACTCAATGTTATTCCTTCTTCAAGAAGAGTGACATCCTGGCCCTGACAATATGAACACAAGAACATCCTGTAGTTTCAACAGGAGTGACCTTCACCTTGCCCAGGATCTGGGAGAGAGTTGGCATCAGCCCTCAGATTAAAATTCAAGAGTTCCTGGCTCTCTTTTAAAGTGCACATTATTCCCCTGCTCCCCTGCCCACAGCCATCCATCAGCTCTGAATCCTGCTTAGTCCACAAGTTCTGCACAAGTTCTTCTTTTTTTGAAGCTGACTTCTGTCTCCTCATCCAGCCTCCACATTTGGAGTATTTGAGCACCTTTAGCAGTTTCTGTCCAATGTTGGCAGCCTCTCTTGGAAGCCACAGAGAGTTAGTCACCTGCCAAGGAGAAATTAATCACTTTGTTGCTGCCTCCCTCATGCATGGTGGCAGAAATTCAAGCCTTTGGCTCCACTGGCAGCAACCACGTGCCTGTTTCAGACCTCCTCAACTCTCCTGCGTCACCTCTCCCACCTTCCCTCTGCTTGCAGCTAAGCTCAGGTTATTATTAGTTGGTATTAGTGACAGAATATGCTTGCTTTTCCCCCTGCCCTTTCTGCCAACAGAGATGCACTGTGACTAATACTATCTTCAGCTCCAAGCTAAATTACTGTGATTGAACTAAAAAGAGAGGCCATGCTAAGATTTCAGCTTTGCTGACATGGGATAGTTCCATCTCAAGCAGAGGGGAGAGTGCCCTGGGGGTCTAAAACTGCTTCCTCACTTATTCCCAGTCCATTTCAAAAACTAAGAACTTTATAAAGTTAAGCTGTAACAAAGACCACATTTCCAGCTGCAACTCAGCTGACAAAGGATGTTCCACTTGCAAACATTGATAGACTACACCTACTTGTGAGTTCAGTCGCAAAACAAGATACTGAGCAAGATAAGAAATATCCAGAATTTTTAGGAAAAATATTATATCTGTTTTCTAGAAAACGCTTCATTACCACAACTGAATGAGTCCTTATTGTATATAAGTTTTTGTGACTGGTAGTTCACAAACTCAACATACTGTTAGAATAACTGCATTGTTATTTTTTTCTAAGGGCTCTATGAGAGTGTCCAGATCAAATTTCAGCTAAAAGGATTCATAATTCAGCATGAAAATTTATAAGGACATATAAAATTGAAAAAGTTTGAAACCCCTTAATATATAAGCTATGTACACAAATCAATGTAAGCACAAGACATATTTAGCATTCAAAAATCATAATGTACTGAAACAGATGTTTCCTGTGTCATCTTAATTCAGTCTCAATGTATGCTTTATACAACTTCATTATGTAATCACTTGTTTCTTTTTTCCCTGCACAAAGCTGCCATTTTAAAATTATACAAAACTAATCACCTCCAAAGATGAATTGAAAGTGGGTAGGAATGCTGACTATCATCCACAGAACAATTCCTGATTTTTTGTTGAAGAAATCAGGAGGTACATAGTGAGTGAAATGAAACTGGGTTTGTGGAACTTCTTCTTACCTTGAACGAGAGATGGATTGGCAGATTTCAAGCCACCCTCATCTCAGTAGAAGCAGCTTTCCAGGTTCCTTGCTGACTAGATCAAAGAACACAATGCTAATAAAAAGGAGGAAGTTGAAAGAGGAATGGAAGCATATTTTCAGCTCAAGATAAAGATGTTTGGAACAAAACAAATTACGTCACTATGACACCTGGAGAGGAGTTTTCACTGGCCTCTGCTCCAGTTGTATGAGCATGAGCGGCAGACAAAAGGGACTGAGACCACTCATAGGAGCATAAATTCATCCCAGTTTATCTTGTTGAAGTCTGATAACAAGACTTTCAAAGTCAGAACTTAAAAATCCCAAGTAAGCTCCAATTTAGCAAGGTTTCAGTGAACACGAATTTCAGAAAGGTGTGCTCTGTCATTCTCTGTTTCTGGATCATGGACTACCGAGAAGCCGATGCCTTGAATGCCTCAAGTGCACAAACACAAGAAGTGGTGTCAAGCAGCCTAGGCAATCACAACAGAGCACAGGATACCTGTTTCCTCAAGCATCTGCCCAACTGCACAAAATGCTGCACTGATAGGCTGCAGAGTGAAATATGCTGGTCTCTTGGTGCCAACACCAAAGTGTCCTGGAGACATTTTATGTGTCAGTTTTCATGTTCATAACAAATTGTATTCACATGAAAGGAATCCTATCTTACATCTCAGTCTGCCACAGACAAACTGCGCAGAGAGTAGAAATTGTCTGTTGCTTAGGTCATTTACAGATGCAATTATGTACAAACAGAATTATATGCTTGGCTCTATGGAAGTTGCAAGTTCACAAAGATAGGTAAATTTTTGCACAAAATCACCTGGAAGATTAAATTTAAATAGAAAAATTTTAATTATAACTGGGAAACACTTAAGAAAAGTGGTGAAAAAGACCGTGATAAATAAATTTTATTACATATAAATAGATATACTATGTACTATATATTATAATAATAATAAACAACCCAATAAACAAAAAAGTGTGATTAACATGTTGCTTAAAAAAAAATGGAGATAAAACAACCATAAGAGTATGGAAAATAATTTTAAAAGACCTGAAACTGAGAGCAACAAATACATATCAGCTACATGTTAAGAACTGTAGAAAGGTCAGCAGTGGAGGCAGAAATACTCAAGAAGAAGTGAGAACAAGGTACAAAAGGTTAAACATATGGAAATTAACTGGTCCAGGTAACTTGTAGTCTCAAAGTGTTAAAAGCTGGTGGAGAATGTCATCAGACCTTTAATACTGGTTTTCAGTAAAGCAGTCACTAAATTGTAGCTGCCTGGCAGAGAACTGATGCCACCTCAGTGACTACAAGAACAAATGGCCCATCCCCCTGCTCTGACAGACACGCCAGGTGAACCGCAGAAAAGCATTTAAAAGATCCAAGTTTAAGGCTAATAGTAGAAGTGATAGCAAACAACAGGTTTATGGAAACCAGATAATAGCAAATGATATTAATAAATTTTAAAAATCAGAATTTTTGTTGAGATAATAATCCTGAACATCTATTAGCTATTCAGCATTGAGTCACATAAGAAGTAAGAGTGAAGTCAAAGTCAGCTTCACATAAATTCAGTAAGAAAGGAAGTTAGTTCTTTGATAGTTTTAAAAGTTATATGGAAACTGAGAGACAGCAATGTTTCTAGTGAGTTTTCTCTGGTGATAGGTCATAACTCTGTGCCATTTAACATTTCAGCAAAATGAAAAAAAAATAATTTAAGAGAAATTACAGAAGCATTAGAATAATGTTGTATAATAGAGAGTAACTCTTCCTGAGTAAAGGACTATGCAGATAAAGGTACAGATAAATAACCACTTTTGAAAGGAAAGGGAATCATCAGTGGGATAAAAATGAGAGGGAGCATAAGTTCAGAGAAGAGCTGATGAGAAGGAGGTCACAAATGTCTTTCCAAGACGAGGACTTCAGTTCTCAATAGAACTGGAAGAGCAGTTAGTTGGCAATTTACCCTCGAGAAACTTCTCTTTCTTCCAGACCAAAGCAGGACGAGGTGCTAAATATGTGAAGGCAAGAGAAAAGAAACAATTTTCATTTGGGGCCACTGCAAGAGAAATGGAACAACTGCTTAGAAGGAAATATATAAATCTTTACAAAATCTATGCCCCACTCACAGAGAACACCATTCTGAAGAGAGGTCCAGTGCCAGGCACTCGTCTCATGTTGTAGAGCAACAGCAGGGCTCTGGCAGGTGCTCCTTGGAAAACCTACTGAGATTTGTACATGTTCAACACTCCCACAAGGAGACCCTGCCTCTGCAAACTCTTACTTGGCAAACAAGTATTTCACTTTAAAAATGCAAGAAATTTGGATGGTATAAGGAGGTGCATGATTTCAGGAACAGAGAGAAGCTAAGAGAGTCTAAGCAGAATTGGAAAGAGGTGCTAGGCTAAAGCTAAAAGAAAAGTAATTTAAAAGAAATATCTCTTGGAGAGAAAACAAAAATTATTAAAACATTAAAATGTGTACAGACTGACTACAGCAATGATCCAGCCATCTGTAACATACCTTCTCCAACACAGTTAAGACAAGTACAAGAATACCTTGGGATTCTGGACTATGAAAAAAATCAGAATCCCTAATCTGGATGTCTAAAGAAACAAGTTTATGAAAAGCATCCAGTGGATATAACCTAAAATATCCTTTAAGAGTTTGAACAGCAGAATACAGAGGTCTAAAACTGAGTGACTACAAGAGTGGGTGGAAAACACAGATGTTCACAGATGTCCTGAAGGATGGTATTGGCACAGTTTTTTTACAATCACATACTCAAAACTAGAAACCAGGGAGCTCTCCACTTCTCTGCAGTGTTATTTAAAAAAGAAAATAAAAGCCAAAAACGCTTGCAGTGATCCACTCATTTAGGGAAGATGGCTGCACACCCAGTGAGGGCACCAAGATGTTCACGTGCTGACTGCAGCCCATGTTAACTGAAACAAACCACAAAACATTGCTGTCATTTCTGAAGGGGCCTGGCAAACCTCGCCTTACCACAAAAACAGGGAGCTTATTTTTCAGATTCATATGTACAATTTGCAAATTGAATGCAAACCTCAGAAAGACTACAGATACACTCTAAAGTATTAGAAATATGCTCAGAGAATAGGCAAGACCTAGATATTAATCATATCAAAACCAATAACTACCGCAGGTCAGATTTAATGAGAACTCTGATTCTGAGAGCTACTGCTAAAGGTACAACCCTGTAGACAGGGTTTAGGATTTTTGGCCCTCTTTTCAGTTCAAAGAATTCATCTAATAATCTGAAAAGAAACAAAAAAGAATATATTTGAAGGCGCGACGATGGTTAACTCTGAGATACCATGGTATTATTGTAAAAGTATGAATGAAGCCTCTCTGAAGGTTAAACAAACTAAGAAAGACAACGAGTTACTAAGATGAAGATGGTCAGGTTTGTTGCATTAAACAAGTAAAGCAAAAGAGCAATTTACTGATAATGCTCTTTTTGTTGGGTTGTAAATCCCAGAGTCTTCAAAAATACCTCTTCAAATACTCCTTTCTCATCAGCAGCAAAAATTACTTTCTATTCTTTTTTATCTTCCTTCGTCCTGACAAGGGTTTGGACTGAAATATGTCTCCTGGAAAGCACCTGAGCAGAACAGCAAGCCCAACACACCTCAGCAGCATGAAGGTCAGCCCAAACTGCTATACCTCAGCATAGTCCCTTTCAGCCAAAACCACCCTCAAGAGTAAAATATCCAATCTGCTTCAAAAAACTTTCTCTTTACAAGCAGTTGCAATAGAAAACAGAGTGCCATAGAGGGGAGGAAATTTTTATAAAAAAAGAGGATTGGTTTCTGGAATTTATTTAGGTCAACACCAGTGCAACTTTCTCAGAGGGAAGGAAACTTTTTGTGTATTAAATGTTTACTTCCTTTGTGGTAGTAGAAAATTAGTGTTTACCCCTTCAAGCAGCAACAGAAGCCAATACACCTGTTCTTTCCAGATTGTCCCTGCTTTTTTTTGGCATGCAACACCCTGAAAATGGCTCTGGTGATCTGCTGCAGGAGGGCCAGGAGATTTGCTAAAACAGGTTGAAGCATTTGTTTCTCAAGCACTCAAAAAAAAAAAAAAAACTAAAGAGGCAATGGTTGTGCTGGCTAAGAGGATATAAAGCTCATTGCTGCATTTTATTATTTCTGCTACCAGTCCCACAGAATATTGAAATTGGACTAAAACAAAAACTGACAAAATGTGGGTAAAAACAAATACGCCACACATACTTACGAAAAAGCCATAAATCTTATATGGCCGTACCTTTTCTCATGGGTTAAGAGATGGGTTCAGAGAGATGTTATTCATGGCTTTCTCCATCACTGCCCTTTGGACCACCCAGAACCAGTTCCCATCCCTGGGGAGAACAGGGGAAGGGCATCTAAAATCCCATCACTTATCTGCCAGGTGCAAACTTGTGCGCACTCCCCACACAAAACCAGCAGGGAAGGACTGAGAGCTGGAGATGGTGTGAGCATGAAACCCCCATTTGAGCATCTGCATTTCTCCAGTGGCATCTTGCATCACCTGTCACCAAGTCACCATGGACTGGAGGGTGACATTCGATATATTTACACGTATGGAAAGCCACAGCTGTATTTGAACAATTTTGCCTGCAAAAATGATGGGCTGAGAGCAGGGAATATTAAAACCTTAGGGGTTAATTCACAGTCCTGTGAAAAAAAAATCATTGCTTTTCTCAGTATCAGTCCAAAAACGCATTTAGTGTCAGAAATGGTGCCAGGATGTTCAGGCAACCCAACTCAGCCTTGGCCAACAAATCTGCAGAGTGAAGACATAGACTTAAGAACATACAGGGATTATACAAAGGATGCAGACTGAAAGGTGGATTGAAATTCCCTTTTGACCTTACAGACATCACAAGCCTCCTAATCCCTTTTGAGCATCGAGTTCTCAGCCCTCACCTGCAAGGTAAAAAACGGTAGCTTGTCCTCTGGGCGCATCAGCACTCAACAGAGGTATAGCACTGGTCCTGTCACAGCCAACACCCTGCACAAAGAAACAGCTTACACCAGCAAAAAAAAAGTTGTTTTGCTGGTAGGAATTACACTAGTTTGCTGAACAGCTTACATTATAACAACAGAAAGGACTTTTGATGGCAGGACTGAACTCACAGTAGGGGTTTTGCTGTTGTAATTATACCACTGCCACGCCAGCAAAACTTTTTAAGTATGGACCAACTCCTTACATTTTTATCTTTTCAGTTAAAAAGGTTACACAGAGGTAGAAGTTATGAAACAGGTTGGCAGCTGGCATGGAGAACTGTCTTGGCCCCTTAGAAAGCACCTCATCTTGCAGTGGAGAAGTCTCACAAGGGCATTTTCCCCAAGGAATCACAGTGATACACCAGCTCCTGAGGCCAGGGGACTGGAAGCTGTGGTCCAAGGAGAGTGCTCAGATTGTTAACATTTTTTTTTTATGAAGATTTAGGTTGGGATTTTTTTGTAGAGTACCTATTTTGAAATGTTTGCAGCTGCTGTGTTAATAAAGCTTGGGGGATTTTAATGGTATGGAAGAGATTTTGCAGTGATGAAATGATGTGCATATGCAGATTGAATCAAATCAAATCATATCGTAATCCTTTGGGAAAATCTGATGTTTAAGTGCTCCTTATTCTCGATGTGCCAAACCAGTACCATACATCCTTTTTATATATAATGTAATGCAAGACTAAGACACTTGAGACACATTTAAAGAGGAAAAAAAATGGGTGGAGCTCCTTGGCAATAGCTCTAATCCCTTTGAAGGTTCCGGCATCTGCTGAGTCAGGCACTCCCTCCCTATGTTGTAGTTTACAATCAGTCACTGAGTCACAGCAAGTTCCCAACTTCACTGTTTCATGAACAACAGTTGCATATTCTTAGGGATTGCGTCCTTCTATTTAATCCCTTTTGTTGTTGTTGTTCAATTAAAAATAAATACATTAAAAAATTAATAAATAAATTAAAAGGAAACAAAAATAAAGGAGCTCTCAGCTCTGAGACCAGCTGCAAGAAACTTGTTCTCAGAAATACTGTCCTCGAGGCACAAAACACTTTTCACTCCTCATGAAGTCCTTCAAGCTGGAGAACTATTTTGCAGACCAGCCATTGGATCCCCACATGAGGTGTCTGGAGGCAGGACTGCAGTAGCAGAGCTCTCTGCTCAGCTGGATAGACCTTGCTCCACAGCAGCAGGCTAATTAGCCAGGGTGGAGTGCCTTTCTGATATAAATCCATGCTAGGCTCAGTGTCTTTCTACAGTGCTTCCCAGTGCCACGCAGGCATGTGGATGTGGCCTGGAGCCAACCACCAATCCTGCCTTATTTCCTCATCCAAAAATTGATGATGCAGCCAGTCTGCCAGCAGAAACTCCCATTGTGAAACTGGGTTTGCTGATATTTGCAAAGCATTTAAAGGTGTGTCTTAGTTAGTGGGAAAAAGCATGTTCCAACTCCAGGTAGGTCATAGGAGTAAACCTGTTTCTGACTTTAGGAGACAAAACAGCAGTGAGCAGCATTTCACATGCACAGAGTCAAGCTAGGATTCCTCTTTAATCAAGTTAAGTCAGGTTTCATTCCTGCCCCTGCCAATTATTTAAATCCCATCTACCCACAAAAGCCTCCAACCCTGCTGTGGTGGAGCTGTTGACTCACGTGTCTGGTCAAACAGGGGGTTACAATGCACCAACCCGCAGTCATCACCAGAGTGAGTAGGGAGTAGCTCTATGGGTACGTGTCAGTCTGTCCTCTGGGACATCCCTGTGTTGCCATGGCCCATGCCAAGCCCACAGAGAGATCTCAGAGAAGTTTCCTGGGAAGAATTAATGTGATGGGTCAGGCAAAAGCTGGTCCAGCCAGCACAGGATATGCCACTAGAAACCTCAGGAGAGCATGGTGCAGGCACAGACACTGAGGCACTTGGGTTTTCCAAGATGACCCTTAGGCTTGCCCAGTGCAAGGGGAAGAGCTCCAGGCAATTCTGCATCAAAATATGATCTGCATTAACCCAAGCCAGGGAACTGAAACCAAGACTGTTTCTCTGCTTCATGAGAACGTTAGAGGGGAAATGCTGAGAAAATGCAATGTGACTGTTCATGGAAGAATGATTTCTGTCTTTTCTTCAAAATGTTTCTAGAGTTTAATATAAGCATCAACAAACTTAGCTATTAAGATCCCCTTTGCTCATCAGCAGTGTTTCTATCTCTAGGCAGAGCTTGATATCTGCTTAACAGTGCAGAGCAAATTTATAGGACAGCTTAAGGTAGAAAATAATGAATTCCACTTCAGCAACTGATAACACATAATTGTGTGTAGCTACAGTTTGTCACACTGAAATGCATGATAATATGTGAGCTTGAGGTTCAATTCTTATTTGCCTCTTATTGTTTAAAGAAATAGAAAAATTAGAAATATTAAAAAATTGAAATAAGCTCCATTCATTAAGTCGCTTCCAGTGAGATACCCTATTATTTTTTAAAATGTGCTCTTAACCTGTGTTTCTTAAAATGTAATTTTGCATACTTCCTTCCCATTTTTTTCCCACATTCTTTCTGTGTTTTTTCTTTTATCTCCATATGCATTACATGATAACCATTCATTTCTTTCATCACATTATTTTCTGCAACTTTTAAACATTTCTCCAGCTTTGGAAACATTACAGAATGTCGAAAGAAAATTAAAAATATGTATGTTTAAAAAAAATCTCTAAAATTGTATGTAGTGTTTCTCAGTGGTAGAAAAGAGAGCAGAATTTATAAAAGCTCATATTTTACCACCAGTTTTATATTTCAATTACAACCCCCCAAATATGAAAAAGCCAGGCATTTCATTTAATGTTTTGAACTATAAAAACATTTATTTTTTCATTGAAAAAAAAATCTAAGAGAAGCATTGAACTTGTGCTGAGAACAATGATGTTTATCGCTGAGGGGATGGAAATGAAATGCAGTCATGTTTACTGAGGAGCTGACTGTAAGGGGGCAAGGTCATAATTTACACCTAATTACTGGTTTGCACTATCGTTTAACCACTACTGAGATATATATGTTTTTCTTCCTTCCCTCTTCCTGTGCAGAAGTAGTGTTCAGCACACTTCTTACGCATTAGACATTCTTGTGCAAATCACTGTTTTCTGTGGTTTACGATTCAACAGCAAACACTGCTGTCACAAACAAGGTCTGCATCTAGAGATAGCTCTGTATTTTTTGATAATATTTTCAGTTAGTAAGAATGTACCATCAGCATATAGTTACAGACATGCATGCTATGACAAACAAACATGGAAATATGATTGACTAAGGTAAAAACATGAATATTTAAAATATGGGGTGTGTCTGCCTTTGTATAGTATATACAGTCACACCAGACTCACTTGCACCAACTCACACAAAAAATATCCAGCTGGGTATTTTGGGTGAGCCTATAAATAATATTGTTTCCCAAGGTTGAGAAATATATGCTTCTTGGATAACTTCTGAAGAATCTGAGTCAAGATTTTCAGAACTGGCCAAGGCTTTTGCTTGCTTTGTTAGTTGCCCACTTTGGAAGCACAGGGCGTCCAGGACGAGGTGAGCATCCCCACTCTGGGAATCAGCCTTTGGCTGAGGAAGAAGTCAAGTGTCAAGAAACAGAGGGGCTCAAACTCACTAATCATTCTAGAACTCTGTCCTTTACATCAAAGGTGTTTTAAAAATAGGAAGATTTTGTGTTTGCAGCATTTGATGGTGGCATACCAAACATGCCAGGTAGAATAAAGCCATATGTATTGGTATCAGGTTTTGATGTGCCATGGGGTGAGTTATTGCCAGCCACCTATTCAGCGACAGCTCTTCCTGGCATAGCCATAACTCACATTAACCATGATGGTCTGTTAACACATATTTCAGTCTGTGACCCATAGAGCTGCAACTAGTTTGAAAAATACTGGCAAAATATTTGCTGCCTCATTGATATCTTCAACCTAACCTCTGTTCCAATCTCTTGCTTTCAAGAAAAGTGCATTTTGAAACGGCCATGGATTCTTGGGACTGTACCCACTCCTCCTTGGCAGTCTGTGTGGTGATCCTGATATCACATCCAAAGCCCGAGCTTCATACTCAAAGCCACCTACACCTCCAAATTCACTGGGAAAGTAGCTTGCCTGGGCTACCAAATCTTCTGGGCGCAACAGTCAACATTTTAATCACTCCTCCAACTTGCATTTATACAGAACTTCTAGAGATGGGATTAGTTAGAAGCTGAGATGAAATACATTTCTAGTTTTTCTACAAGACAGAATGCTATTCTCTGTCTGGATCTGAGAAGCTGATTGTGGGTGAGCTGGTGCAACCCTCCCATTCTTCTCCAGCTGGCTGTGTCAAGGACAGAGTACTATGAGGGTTATTCACACAGTGCACTCCAGAGCATCTCCCTGCACACAGGCTGGCAAGATAGGAGGGTGGGTGGCTATTCATATAATCATAGAATTATTGAGGTTGGAAAGGACCTCTAAGATCATCGAATCCACCATTAATTAACATAGCACTGCCAAGTCCACCACTAAACCATGTCCCTAATCACCACAGCTGCATCTCTTTCAAATGCCTCCAGGGATTGGTGGACTCCACCACTTCCCGAGGCAACTTGTTCCAAAGCTTGACAACCTTTCAGTTGGCATTTCCAAATATACAGTATGATGCTTCCATGGTGCAACTTGAGGCCATTTCTCCTTGTCCTATCACTTTTTACCTGAGAGAAGAAGTCAACTCCCACTTGGCTACAATCTCCTTTCAGGTAGTTGTAAAGACTGATAAGGTCTCTTCTGAGACCTCCTTTTCTCCTGGTTAAACACCCCCAGCTCCCTCGGCTGCTCCTCGTAAGACTTGTCTTCCAGACCCTTCACCAGCTTCATTGCCCTTCTCTGGACTCACTCCAGCACCTTAATGTCTTTCTTGTAGTGAGGGGCCCAGAACTGGACACATAATTTGGAGTGCGGCCTCACAAGTACCAAGTACAGGGGCACAATCACTGCACTGGTCCTGATGGCCACACTATTTCTCATACAGCCATTGGCCTGGCTCACGTTCAGCTGGCACACCCAGGTCCTTTTTCATCGGGCAGCTTTCCCAGCTGCTCTGCCCCCAGGCTGTAGAGCTGCATGGAGAAGTGCAGGACCGGGCACTTGGCTTTGTCAAATCTCATACAATTGGCATCAGTCCACTAATCCAGACTATCCAAATCCCTCTGCAGAGCTTCTCTACCCTACCCAAATCAATATTCCCTCTGAACTTGGTGTTCTCTGAGAACTGACTGAGGTTGCACTTGATCCCCTCACCCAGAGTTTAAGATATTAAACAGGACTGGCCCCAGTGGTGAGCCCTGGGGACACCACTGGTGATCAGCCACCAAAAGGATACAGCTTCATTCACCACCACTCTCTGGGGCCAAGCATTCAGACAGTTTTTCGCCCAGCAAAGGATATGCCCACCAATGCCATGAGCAGCCAGTTTCTCCAGGAGAATGCTGTGGGAAACAGTGTCAAACACTTTACTGAAGTCCAGGTAGACACATCCACAGCCTTTTCCTTTTCTACGTGGGTCACCTTGTCATAGAAGGAGATCAGGTTGGTCCAGCAGGACCTGCTTTTCATAAATGCATGTTGACTGGGCCTGATTCCCTGGTTGTCCAGATCCTTGATGCTGGAGAGGCATAAGGAAAGGCTTGTGCAACCTTAATTCAGCCCTCTTCTAATGTTCAATTACAAAATCACATACCATGTTTTCCATGGGATCCTGTCTCATTCAGTTCACGGAATAGCTGGTGTTCACTTAATGAGCAACTATTCAATATTTTATTTTCTTCTCACTCAGTGTGTTGCCCTAGGCATGATTTACTAGATGTAATTCAAACCTAGCTGTGCAGCCAAAATTATTAATTTCAGCACAGCCTTTTTTCCTTTGGTACTCATCCTCACAGCACTCCTGAGTTCTACACAAACAGTAAATACTATATTTTTATAATACCACAGTGAGGGTGTTTTCATAATACCCCAGTGTGATTAAATGGGGAGGAGGGATGGAATTATCCCCTGTTTCACAGGTGCATAGAAAAGGCATAGAAATGCAAAGCAGACATTACAATCCAAAGAATCAAAATTTGTGAACACTGTCTTGACAATTTGAGCCCTGCCTTTTGAAAATGGTTCATATAATTCCCATCGAGTCAATCTGTATCCATCAGTGCTTGGATATGAAGGAGACCTTCTAAGCCATAGACCAGATCCCTCCTATCACAGGCAGCTGAATATAAATTGGGTTTCTTGAGTTCCTATTAAAAAGCTGAGAACTCACTTCTCTGATAGTTAGAAACCATTTTCTAATTTTCAGCCTAAATTTATTCATACCCAGACTGCACTCATTTGTTCTTAGGCCAACATTGTCCTTCACCTTAAATAGTTCCTCTCCCTCTCTGGCATTTGCCTCTGCTGATAAATTTAGAGTGAGCAATCACATCTTTTTCTCTCTTGGCATTTGTCATGAGGAGCTAAATGAGCTATACTCCCTAAGCTGTCTCTCTCGAATTAAGCCACTAGGTCCCCTACTCATCCAAGGAACCACTTTCCCCACTTGCTCCAGCTTGTGTTTATCTGCTCTGGGCATGGCTGACTGGGCTTGTAGACAGCACCAGGCCTGCATGTATTCACCCACAGAAGAGTCAAGAGGCAAAAAGGCAACTTTTAGTAACCACAGGAGTTAAAAATACTTCTCTTTTTGCCCTGGGAAAGGTGCATCTTAGAATCAGCCTGGGATTTCCACAGCTACGGTACATCAGTAGCACTCCGATGGGTGCAGTCTAGCAGCACATCCCAGTTTTGCTCCTTTTCAGTTCCCAACACAAATTCTCAGCATCAGTTGAAAAGATGCAGCATTTTGATCCACTAAATTTCACCATGCCCCTCTTCTCCCAGTCCTCTGGATCATCACTGTATATACCTCTGCTTCCAGTACCCCAGCCCCAACCTGTGATGGTGATGCTGCTCACACAATGTCAGTGGCTGACTTCACTGGCAGACTACTGAACATATATATATATATGTATATACACAGTGTATATGAAGTTGCTTTTTGAATGTGCCTGCTCCTGAAATCTATTTTAAAGAATCCACCAGAAAAAAAAATCAGAGCAACTATTAGAAAAGTACACAGGTCAGAAACAAAATGTCAGAACATTAGAAATCTTGATTTGATACATTTTGAAAAATTCCTGTTCTCAGTAGCTGTCAAATGTTTGTCACCTATTTGACATAAAGTAAATTATATTTTGATTTCTGAGAAGATGACACTTATCATTAAATGTAAGATTGCTTCAGTTATGACTTATATATGCACCTTTTGGGGATTCATCTATTTTTCTTTAAGGTGTGATTTGATGTATGCAAGGCCATTTGTAGTCCTCTTTTTTCGGCCAAACATCTACCTTACAATCACACTCTAAAACACCTGGTAAATAATGACCAGACAAATCGAACACAACTGGAGAAACACAATACAAATCTGACAGCAAAAGAGAATGCCTAGGCAAGAAATCCAAGGAAAATAAAAGCTAGGTAGTAAGCATGTGACACCATGACTTAGCTGAAATAAATCACCTCCAGTTGCACAGACTGCTTGTTTTTCTGGCTAAAAAATCTGCGTATTTCAGGCAGAATACAGCAAGGAGGAGGATGCTCCCTACCCAAGTGTTGATGGCAGAACCATGCCTGGAAGAGCATAGTTTGGGACCTACCCAACAACCATCACTTCCACCAGACCACAACCCAAACTTGGGGGAGTGGCCCTAGCCAGTCCTGGTGGAACTCACTGAGTAGCTGATGACAGAAGATCAACAACCATGTGACCATGTCAGACTTTGTGTCACCATCCTCTCTGCAGATAGCCTTGGACAAGCTGAGGGGACCCAGAGGCATATACTGTCAGATTTAAGCCATTTTATGGATATATACTGGGTATATACTGCCTGCAAAATAACCCAGAGACTGTTGTAAGCAGGAGGAACTTTCCAAGCCAACAAATTATGGTGATTTGGGGATAATTTAGATAACCTCCAAGGTGTAGGAGGGATCAGATTCGAGCTGAAGTGATCCAACAAGGCAGTGAGATGCTATGAGACACTGTGAGACACTATGTCTCTCTGACTTCAGGATATCTCAGCCCAGATACATAGAAAAGGCAGCAAAATACCCTTTGGAAAGTCAAAACCTAAATACATGGAGACACAAAACAAACATGAGGTAATACACAAAGGTTTCTGTTAAAAGGCTGCACTGTCACATCAAATTGAGAAAAGAGAGAAGATCCTTTATAGCGTGCAGGGGAGAAAAAAACATCCATAAGAGAGGCTTGGGCAGAGCAGAGGGCAGGTACAAGCGTGTAGGAGTTGGTGAGAGAAGAGTGTTTGTGCAGGCACTGCATGTAGGAGGAAGGAAGACATGCTCTGGAGCAGGGTTTTGGAGTGAGGGGATCCTCCACTTATGGCTTCTGCACTGCTCCCTGAGAATAGCCTGGTCCTCAGCTACCCAGCTGAGTTAATATTGGTACCTTTGCAAACACAGACCGAACAGATCCAACTAGTTTCTTTAAAGCAGACAGTTTTGCCTGCACAGAGGCTTGTACTGTTTCACTACATCGGTTTTTCCATTTTAATTAAACTTCTGCTTCTTGGCTGACAAGCTCTGGGGAAGTAAGGAGGGAATAAGTTTGGTCCTGTGTTACTCCAGTGTGTTTAACAGAAGCGTATTTAGTCTCTTCCCAGTGAATAACACCCATTTTTGAGGCAGAAAAAAATGTCTGACAAAGTCACACTTCTTGTGCCCATTATTCTTCCTTGAGAAGTATCTTCAGCTGTGAATACGTATATATACTCTAATGACAGTCAGCTGTCACGTCTGTAAACATACATTTACCTCCCATTAAGGGTTACTTGCCCCTTTTTGTGACCTTTCACCAGCTTTCCATACCCTGGCCATGTGGCACAGATGGTATAATCCTGTCAGGCTAAGGCAGGTGACAGTGCTGCTCAGTGTTTAGTAATCAGTGACTGTAATTAGCCAGACTGGACGCAGGCTCAGATAATAGGGCAGTCAAACAGCTGCCAGTCATGAGGCTTTTCCTGTGGATGACAGGAGATGGAAGAGAGGATGATATAAAGAGGTATTGCATTTTTCTAGCACACTTTATACAAAACCAGTGATAATGCTATATAATGCTATATATGGTGGTTTTTAATTAAAAAAAAAATCCTTCCAGAGTGACTGATAAAGTGTGTTTCATATCACTAGGACATACAGGAGCTTTTTGTTGTTTTTTAAATCTGATGGAGGTGTCTGGGATGTGTTTGGCAACACCAGAACTTTTTCCTATTTGGAGACTGTTGTGTCAAGCTTTCCTTACACAGATATGTTCACATGCACAAAAAACATGGATGGATAGATGAAGCACTTCAGGTTTGTGATCCCTAAAACAACTCCTTTAACACAAGAAAGTGCTATCACTAAGATACCAGTTGTTTGCATTCAGAGATTAGGATTTAGACAAACAAAATTAAACTCGTAGCAAAAGCAAAGAAAAATCTAAATTATTTTTAATTGAAGTGATATTATTAAAAACATGGGGAGTATTGAAACTACTGATTATAGGAAGTTATCAGAAGAAATTTTTACTGATTTTAGTTCTTTCCAGAGAGCTCAGTGATTGTGATCTTGTGTTATACTACACATTTAGATGATATGTAAGCTGCACATGTGATATTTAAAAGAAGTAATCAGTGTGCTGAACCAAACATATTTTCATGTGAGAGATGACTCACAGTCTCCTTGATAGTAGAAAATTCTCCATCCCGAGCAGATGCTAATGCTTACAGTTTCTGAGGGTGAAAGAGGCTTTATTACCAAAGAGGAACCAGTCTCCTCTCATAGAGGAAAGACTAGCATTCATTGCCTAGGAGGGCTTTTTTTTCCTTACTTCAACATGTCTTTCCTATTTTTAAACATGTTCCTATTACTACAAAGACACTCATAATAAAATATATTTAATTTATAAAAAAAAATGCACACATCACAATTAACCAACTCATCCTTTATTGCAACATATTCCAACTGCTTTTCTCCCTCTTCCCCTCCAAAATTACGCTATTTATCTGTATGGAACAGATACCTTAATCTTTTGGGGGAAAAGCAGAGAATAATTTCAATTTCCATGCATTTATGAAAAGACATCCTTAAATAGGCCAGTGAAAGAGATATTGCATCTATAAATAAATTATTCCAAGGCGGGCAGTGGGATGGGGTTACACATCGCCATTGTGCGGGGAGGCTGCAAAGCCTGACCCGGGAGTGCAGCTGTTGTCTTTGTGCCGGGCACTCTGCCTCTGCCATTGTTCCCCTGATTACAACAGGCACGTCGGGGGCGCGGGGAGGGCAGGCGGGGGTGAAAGGATGGCTGTGCATTGATAACGCCTGGCACTATCACAGAGGGCAATGATAGGCTTCTCAGCTGCGGCGCTATCGGGGTGCAGGGCTTTTGAGCGTGTGCGTGTCCCCCGCCTCCCCTCCCTGAATCAGCAATTTCAGGAGATGTGAATGTGTTCACCTCCTGCGTGTGCCAGCTGGATATTACCCAGACACACACACGGGATTGTGTCAACAGATGGTGTAAAACGGGACAAAAAGGACAGTATTTCCAAACTGAATATGTAATATCAAACAGGTGTGGAGGTAAGGAGATGGTAATGAATAAGGGACACTGAGCTGCATAGAAGGGTGTCTGTGCGGCTCCCGGCAGAGCAGTGGGGAGGGAACTCATTGCTCTTACCATGCTCTACTCAATAGGAGGGGAAGACGGCCAAGATCTTCCTGCCACAGCCATTGGCCCCAGTAACATAGGAACAGTTCAGCTGCTGGATGGCTTGGCCCCAAGGAGCTGGCAGGGGTGGTGTCCCTGCTGCCCTTTCATCCCTCGCATCACTGCCTTGTTTCCCCCAGCTACTCCCAAAGCCCTACAGAAAGATTCTTGGCCTGTAAGCATCCTAAAAGCTATGCTCACTCACTCCAGCTGGGGCAGAGACAGGCCAGGAGGACAGGACACCAATACCAGCAGTGTTCCCAGCTCCTGCTACCAGCCCGCCTGGGGCAGAGACAAGAAATACCTCAGGACAGAAAAAACAAATCAATTGTGCTAATCTAGAGTTATGCTGTCATCACAGATGCACCAGGGCCATCTGAGCTGGTGTTACTGAGCATCAGCATGAAAGGCACTCATATCCCTGGAGGTGTTGTGTCCCATACCTTGCTACAACACTGTAACTGATTCCTGTTTCGTTCTGTGGACTTGCTGGCACCCAGGATAGTTGTCAGTCATGCCAACATCAACTTTTAGGGCTGCATAGCACATATGCTGCTGTAAGCCTGGCCACAGGGCAGGATGCACCTGCCCTGCACCCTTCAGGAGAAGCCTGCCTCACACACAAACAGGGCCATTCACCCCCAGTAGATGACAAAGCAGCTATGCTCGCCTCTACTGTGGAGTTCATCGTGGCCAAATTGCCTATTCATTTGTACCCCAAGATGTGTACCTGAATTCACAAGATAGTGAGGGAGAAAAAAGCCATACTATGCTTTCTCTGACACTACAGCTTGCTATTGCCTTGTAGATTTTTCCCTTCCTAAAACCCAGAGGAAATCTTCCCATTTCTCAGCAGACTGCTGTCTGGTCACTTTGAGCTCCTCCTCAACTGATGAAAAGAGGTATTCATCTTAAATCTCCTTTAGCTTTTATATCTCTGTCTGGTTTTTCCATTTATTTCCACTTACTATGGGTCTCGCTATCTGTCAGGGGTAGGATCACATGTCTGTCTCACTGTTAAAACTGCCAACAGAGACCAGGAGTAAGGGATGTCTGATGTGAAAGCCATGGCCACCCACCACAAGCAGGGGTAGCAACTAAGATGCCCATTACTGTGAGAGTGGGTCCAATTCATTTGATGCTGCTTTGATGCTTCAGTTGCTGTCAGATAGTGTATGGGTACTATGTAAACTTGTTTTCAGATTGTGTTGTTGTAGGTACCTAACTTGTATATTCCTAAATTCTTTCTTTGGCTTATCCCAAAGTTATAGTGAATTGTGTACAAATCCACCTTATAGATACTCACATATTTTACTTTCAATCTGGTACACATGTGTTACATGTAAATGAGCTTCCTGCTCTCATCCCTTTCAAATTATTCTCCCCAGAACTGTGTTCAGCCAAAACTGAGTATTGCTATTTCCCCATCCTCTGTGATCTGTCAGCTGCACTCAACACAATTAACTCCCCTGTTCATCATGCAATCCTGCCCTCATTTACCTGGGTTGGTCATTTCCTCCTTCCTCTCCCCTAACTGGGTCAGTGAGAGATCTTTCTGATTCCTCCTCCAGTTTTCCACGAAGGTACCAGCAGGTCCTCACCATGGCCCCACTCTTTTTCCAGACTCATGATACCAGCCTCCACCACAGGCCCTATATTTCAATCAGCTTTTTCCCAAGAGACACTTGTTTAACATCTCTCTCTAATTCAGTAATCAACTTCAAGTTACTGGAGAATCCACCTTAAATCTTCTTTTCTTCTGATGTGGCTCCAAAAGATGTAAGAAGATACACACAAACTACCACCCAGCACGCTGATCAATACTGTATCAGTTTTGACTTGTATTCTCTCACACATCCCTCTCTTGTCTGACATGTGAAGGTCTCTGTATATCACAGCTGGGGCCTCTGTCCCCCATTGTCTTAATTATGGACTCAATGTGCTGCAGATATATAAATCATGGAAATTTAATCAGGCTTATTGCATCCTTCATCTGGCAGCATAGACTGAAATGAAAGCTGTTGTGAAATAAAGTCTCTTCCAAATCAGAGGGAGCAGCAATGCTACATTATACTCTTGAGATATACCATCTCTGGGGACCCTCTTCCCCAACACACACATGGCTGCAAACTCCAATTCAGGCTAAGTAATTTATTTAAAAGTTACAGTCAACATATAAGACACAAGACTCAGGCTAACAAGCTACAAGTGGTTTGTTTCCATGGAAAATGAGAAGAGAGGAAAGAGACGGTCATGGGGATTTTCAAAGCATCTTTCAGAGGTAAAAAAAAAGGAGGATGAGCATATGGGGCAGGTGAGCACAAGCTGATGCATGGAGCAAGTGGGCTGGGTTTCTGTCCTGCCCCACTCCCCATGCCCCTTACTTTCCAGGCTGCTGTGGTCCCTGGCTCCTTACCAGTCCTTCCATGGTGCTCCTTTTCACAGCCTTTGCTCGCCCACTCCTTGCTGGTGGCACAAAGAGAGGATGAGTGAGTCTCTCTGCATCCAAACTCACCTCAATAAAAGACCAACCAGGAAACACCAAACTGCCACCTCCACAGCCAGATCTACCAGTCATGGCACAGTAAATACTACCACTGGAGTAAGTGTTTAAGCAGACATGTGGGACAAGTTGTCAGGTCATTTCCATTTGCTTAATCAGATCCTGTAATAGGAGTTAAATTGTAACATCTCCTTACAGTGCTGAAAGCCTGACTTATCCACAGGCTATTCCCTAGTAGGAAATCGAGGCCGAACCCAAGCATGTGGTACAGCTATAGGAAAACCAAACACATATCCAAATTGGGACAAGAAAAATCTCATCTTGATAGAATTTGGGTAAAGTGCAGTACACATTTGTTGTTCAAGGGGCAGGGCATGCTGAAGTTTTCATCATTGTGCATTGCCAAAGACTGCATGATTAGCACTTATTGAAATCAATTAGTTTAATCACAGTAATATCCTCCAGGTCTGGACGGGTTTGTAAGACGAGCCCCAAAACCTTGTCTCTTACTGGGAAAATTACCCATTACTGACATTGGCTACACCCTAACAGATGCAGATGAATAAGTAAACACATTAAGCTGCTGAGGTAGACTAGGACAAACAGCACTCGGCACTGCTTAGTAACCACTCCATGTTACTCATCTGCCAATGTGTTGACTGCTGTTTAACTTGTTATGTCCTGATTGACACTTGGAGCTAAGCAGTGTTCAGCCTTTGTTCCTTTGGCGAGCAAGGTATGAAGCCTAAGTAACTGTGGTTTTCAAAATAGCATTTAAAAACAAAGATGAAAGAGTTTTTATAATATAGCAGAGTATAAAATCGATTCGGGAAAATTATTTTTACTTCAAAATACTCCTATGACCATTGCTGCATGGGATGGAATACAGACTCTAGCCAGTATTAATAAGTAAGGATGAAAGCAGATATTGTGCAAAAATTCGAGGGATAAAAAAAAGCAGAATTAAGTACTAAATCATACCAGCAGAACTGTCAAATGTGTTAGACTATATTCACAGGCACTCATGTGTGACATGCAGGCACAAAACATAAACATTTGTTTAGTTCGAGTAATTCTGCTTTTTAGAGTAAAAGGATTTTTTCCTTTTTTTTTTTTTTTTTTTTTTTAGAAGGAGGGCTTTTATCTACAGTCTGGAATTTTAAAAGTCTTATATCCTGCAAGGACTGTTTGAAGCAGTTCCAGAAGAACTGCTTTTCATTAGCAAGTGCTGACTCAACGATGTGTAGAGATGTATTGAGTTCATCAAAAAAATTAAAGAAAATTATTTGGGTTTACTTCTAAAAGGTTACATAATTTCATTTTGACCTCACCACTTAAATCACTATATACTATGTTTCAAATATGTTATCACTTGAAAATCAGAATAATAAAGGCAAAACAAACTAGTTTGATTTCAGTGAAGTCTTTGATAGAGTTCTTTGATGACTTCAAGTAAAGACATTCCCAAATGTCATTTCTCAGTAAATTTTGAAATTTCAAGGTTTTGTTTAAATTTGAGGAAAAAGCAAAACTTAAGTGATACCATTTCTTAAGGAACATAAATGTTGAACTTAGGCAAATGCTTATATAATTGTGCCCAGTAGCCCAGGGTTTTTTTTCAAATGAGCAAGTTTGTGTTTAGTTATACATGATATAAGCTTGGACATATGGGATCTAAATTTGTACATAAAGTCTAGAGGGCTGCCACGGCAGGGCAGCTTTTCAAGCTGCTCTAATATAAACCAGAATCAGAGTTATTACTTTTCTGCAAAATAAGTGAGTCCACACTTACACTCTTTCCCACTTTTGTCAGTTGGGTAAAAGGGGCTAAAAAAACACTAAGAAGGCAGTCTGGTTACACCTACACTGATAAATAGCAGGCTTGGGCACATTAACTGGCCTCAAGGCTCTGCAGTATGGCTGCTCCATGCTCTTGGCCTTTCTCATCCACCTAAAGAGGGTGGTGTGAGAAACAGGCATCTATTTGTATTAGAGTTATCAGATGGCAAATAAAAGGTAGCATTTGTTTACATTTCATAGCAAGTCATCATGGTGTAGACATTACTCTTTATGCATTCTTTCAAAGCACTTGATTATCAAGTTATGAGCAGGGTGTTAAAATCACTTCAATTCACCACAGGCTACAAGAGAGTTTGAAGCTAGAAGTTATCCATCTCAGAGAGGTTTATTCACATAATTTTCTTATACCCCCGTGTGCTTTCTATTCATCCAGCCTGTAGTAATAGCCCTGAGAAGGACAGATTCTTCCTTTCTTAATGTGTTCATCCTCAATTCTTTAGATTTAGTTTATATCAAGCATCAATATCTGAATGCATAGGCTTATCCTACAGTCACAAACTCTTCAAACTCAAGAAGTACCATCTGCTCTCAGTAAAACTATCTTAACAGCTCCACTTCTTCACTGACAAATTCTTCCAGTGCTGCTACACATCATAGGAATGGTCATACTCATACCAGAGGTCTACCTGGCCCAGAAACCTGTCTCCAACAGTAATCAACAGCAGATGCCTAGGGAAGGGTATGAAAAAATATACAGTGATGGCTTTCGCAGAAGATGCGTTTAGAATCTCCTGTGCCAGTGCTGATTGTCTTTGTATTTAGTTTTTTCACAATGGGATCTTCTTCCATGGAATTTTTGTGTAGTGTAGCCTGTGCTAACTCACAGCATTCATAATATGCACCAACAAGTTTCACACCTAAATACACACTGCGTAAGTTAAAACATAAGGTAGTTTTGAACTGCTTACACGCTGGGCTCATAGACACCTAGATCTTGTTGGCAAGAGGTAAAGAACCAGAAGTCTCTATATTCTTTTTCTTCAAAATTGAAAAAGACCTATAAGTCACTCTTTTTGTGAAGGCATTTCCATACTTTTCCTGTTTCCTTTCTCTAAACTTTCTCCAGTCTTCCACTACATTTTTTTTAAGAAGAGGGGACATGAACTCTGTAGGGATTTATGCAGTCTCGTTTGTTCTCTATTTCATTTCTAATAATTCCTAACATTCAATTTACATTTTTATTGCTACTGAGCATTAAATTGGTGGTTTCATAAGAACTATTCATTATAATTCCAAGATCTCATTCCTAAGTGGTAACGTTCAGTTCAGAGCCCATCACTTTATATGGAGAGTTAGGACTGCTTTTTTCCAGGGTATCGCTTACATTTATCTACATTGAACTGGTGATACCAAAATTTGCAACACAGTCAAAACTTCAAGTTCAGCAATAAAATAAATATTTTCAAAAATATAAAAATTGGCTTTTATTATGAAATACTCATTTGAACCCAGTTCACTGAAGAACTTTCCAACAATGATGTTGTGACAGTGTAGCTTAAAGAGACTTCTAGGCTTCATTTGGTACCACTTTCTTTTGAGCAACATTACTATCTCTCTTAATATTCTAATGAATAAGTCATCACATTATCTTAGAGCCACAATTCCTTGAGACAAAGGAATAGAAGAAAACTCCACCTTTCATTAACAAAATCAAGTACATTTCAAACAATCATGGGTGTAAATTTAAAGCTTAAAAACACAATACAATTGCCTGGTCAAGAACAAGAGTAAACAGACAAAAAAAAATTAACTTCTTTCATTTTTACATCCATTTTAAACCTATTTCATGTTTTGTGAAGCATAGTTTTTAACTGGATAACAGAATTATGACAGCAAACAAGGGACACATGTATATGCACAATTAATCAAATTTATTTACAATGGCAATGTGTGATATATTATTGAACTACCCCAGAATTAATCCAATTGGTTTGGGTTTGTTTTGGTGTTGTTTTTTTTTAAATCTGGAAATGCTGTCAAATTAATCATATCATCAAGACTATACTAGTTCTTGAGGACAAAAAGATTTAATACATTCAGGAAAACACCAAACAGACCACAAGAAATTAATAGCAAGGAATGTGGTGGTGAAGATTCTGAGGTTGGAAACTTCACTTAAGACCTGATGGTGATATTATCTCATTACCCAAATGAGTGTTCTGCCTCACAGGCTCTCAACTAGACTAGGAAGGATTGCTCACAATCTCTTTTCATGGAGCTGTTCCACAATCAGATACGGAGGTCCTGTTCTGAAGCATTCTGAGTTAGAAAAAGAAAGGATGAAAAATACAAGCATTAAGGGAAAAAAACATTTTCTCTGTTTCTATGTTAGGGCATATATCTACAGATATGGATAATAATTTGTGATTTCTTTGTTGTCTTTTGGAGTTTTTATTTTTAATATGGTCAAAGGTGTGAGCAAATATACATATATCAGGATGTAAATACTATGATTTGTTAGAAATTAATTACCATCAAAAATATACATTAACAATTTTTAGGGCAAATTCTAGTTTCATCTAAGTACACTAAACTAGCTAAAAAAAGAAGGCCAAAAAAGAGTTGCTTGTTGTTTTAGAAACTCTTCATTTTCTAAGTTAAGTTCTTTGGAAGTAAAATTTTATTAAAGATCATTCAAAATAGTTAATACTTTAAAGTTATCTTAAGAATAAACAGTTTATCTTCTACATCCTCATAGACAGTAAGCATTATAAGGTAATATATATGCACACCCTCAGTGTTCACAAAATCTGTTATTTCCACATTTTCCCGGACATGGTAAGATCTATTTTCAAATCATGACAAAGGAAAGATTTTTTTAGATGATCATTACATTACAAGGCATACAATAAATGTAAATCATTCTATTTCCATCCAACATTTACATATTACATCATCAGCATTGGATAGGATCTTACCCAGTACAAACAGAAGAATTCGTGTTTCAAGTTTTTTATTTCTAGTAAAGGGCAGATTGCCTTTTACTATGTTGTACTCTTCATTTTCATTTTATAAAAGCAACTCTTCCTTAATCTTGCTGTCAATTTCATTATGGAGTGTGAATTGTCACATTTCTAGTACATGTTATGGTCCCTGCTCTGATAGCTTCGTGATTTGCACTTTTAATAGTGCATTACGAGAGAGGTTGGCTTGAAGACCAGTAAACCCCAGCAAAGCATGCATTCTCTCCTTGCTTTGGGACCCAGTGATGGGTAATAACTGAGCTTGATAACCAGACAGATTAATGGAGACAAACACTTCCTATCTTTTTTCGCACAGTGAGATCTGCCTGCTGGACACCTGCCTGCCACCTGAAAGAAGAGACACATGGATTGCTGCACAGGGGTAAGGAATAAGGACGACACTCCTGTCCATATTGTCAGGCTAAAATCTTATTTTTGGTGAGACTCTTTGCAAACCCTCATATAACTGCCCCATCCCAAGAGTCCTGTACACTTCTGTTCACACACCAACATGTGGAGATACATTCAATGACTTCTGCAAATACCTTGTTTGCCAGCAATCTCTTTAGCAAGTCAACCCAAAACTTGCTGCTGTAGTATTTTCATTAACTGTTTTGTTGCTAGGAGTTTACTTAGATTGCTTAAGCGGGTAAACGTGAGAAACTTCTTGACTTCTTGACTTTCATTTACCCCAGCTATGTGATTTGTTCTTACGTGGCTTCTGGTCTGCCCAGCTGACCACAGCTTATATGGTGAGCTTGCAAAGCTCTATCACCACTCAGGCACATGTAATATACATTATTTATACAACTCTTCTCTGATAAGTTGGTGCCTCCTGTTCTCCTGTGTCACTTCAGCTATCCTCCAAATTACAATGCCATCACTAGAGTATATTTAAACTCATAACAAGTTCTCAGATATTTCCTCTCAGGATGAGAGGGTTTTTTGAGATCAGTTGAGGTTGTTTTGAGATTTCCAGCGTTGGGTGGATTACTGAAACTGAAATGGCCCCACAGATTTTAGGTTTTGGACTTTCTGACCCTTCCAAGTACAATAAGTACCCAAAACTGGGAAACGGGGGAAGCTTGGATGTGTAAAACCTCAAATATTCATTTTTACTTTGGATTTTGACAGAAGCTTCAGTCCTTTTGTGTTTTGCCTGAAACACTGTATGTATACAGTACAGATGGTCAACAGGTACAATAAAGCTCTAAGTTTATTTTTAAGTCTCAGCCTTATACTGAAAGTGCAAAAGTATCACTAGCAAGAAAGCTAGGATGATAATGCCTCAGACAGAGATATAACAACTTGCAGCTCTGTAGATGTAAAAAGGATTCTGCTATAACATCATCAGTATGTGGCAATAAATATGAACAGCACTGCTAGCTGGCGAGACAGAAGGGTCACCATCATTGCCTATTCCTCCCATTTCCAGAATACTAAGAATTTTCACAGTGGCACGTGCCAAGTGGCAAAAAGAAAAGGCTCTGTTGAAAGTGAATAATCAGGTTCTACAAAATAAAGATATGTTTAGCTTCAGATTTTAGGGAGGATCTTCACAAAATCACACAGATGTGAGATCTAAATGATACCAATGCTAGGGTGTTCAAAAAACAAGCTAGAATGCTCTTCTCTTCTTTAAGATCTTGACCTTACTTGTGGAGGTAAACCTTGTGTTTCTGTGAAGTGGAAGTTTATTTTATTACTTGTCAGCTTGAAATGACCTGCCATATGGCTGTTGGGAGTTTTTCACGAGTGAATTCCTCATATGGCTGTGGGAAGGTTTTACACAGGATAAGAAACAACCAGTAAAGTATTTTGACAGAGTCCAGGTTTTGTGGGTGTGTCTTAAATTCTGCATGACACTACATAGAATAGGCAGAAAAGTAAAGTACTTTTTTCTATTATATATGCAAGTGTACAATTAAGGAATGACAAAAACTACCTTTGCCTTTTGGGATGAAGTAAAAAGATTTAATCATTTACTTACCATGAGACAGCGTTACAGAGCTGAAAGGTATGGAAGTATTACATGTGTTAGGCAATAATTGCAAGCTAGAGATCATGTAGAATATGCATCCAGACATGATTTTCCATTTTAAAACTTATCTTGATACCAGTTACACCTAACTAATACAAACACGTAAGATCTCTAAATCTACATATAATAAATGGATCACTTAGGTTTTACCTGTTTGGATTTATACACAACCCAAGTGCAACTTTCTGGTGCTCTCAGCACCTGTGCCACAAAAATACAGCTCTTAGAACAAGCTGCCCACAATGCATTGTTTCCATGTTACATGGCAAAGTTTCTGAAACCCCAGTTTCAAACAATGATCTAACTTTGTCCTGGCAATCAACTAACTCAAATTATTTCAGGCTTCGTGAAGGTAATTAAAGCTTCAAAACTGTGGTGCTTCTACATATCAAACTAAAAGACCTGTGGTTGAACATACTTTATATACAGAGGGAACACCAGCTTCTGCAGCCAGCTGCTGGCAAGCTAGGGTGATAGAGGTCAAACCAGCTGACAGTGCCAAAATGTAGCACCAGTTTCTACCATACAGCAGCAGGGCAGGAGGTAGTATCTTGAGGAGCCATGAGGTCAAAAGCAGTCCTGCCAAAAGCACCATGATGCTCTGAGCTTGCCCTCATTGTTCAACCGCATCAGGTGTAACCAGGGTGGGGAGGGAAGGAAGGCTGCCTCTGTGCAATGAAATCACTGCGGCCTCTGTTTCCTTCCCTGATCTTGATCCTATTTGCAGCTTGACTACAGAAAAGCCAAGTTGCAATCTCATAGCACTCTATATGTATCAACCAAATAGAAAAAAATTGCCCAAAACTTATTCTGAAAATAATTCAGCAAGAAAATAAAGACTGCATAGAAGCAGCAGCTTAATGTCACAAGTGTGTATTTTTAAAGACTTTGTTTAGAGTTTATGACTTTGTCTTATTAAAACAAAATGCCCTCTTCCTTTTTTCCAGTCAATGCAATTTCTAGATGAGATGAAGCATAAGCAAACAAAAATTCTACAGTGAAGCAATTTGCCAGCTCAATCCGTGCTCCAGGAGCACTCCTGCATTCCTCAGAGCTAGGAAGTTCTCATACAGCAACATCCATGGACAAGGCTCTCTCCTGACTCTGATGGCACTCAAGACTCCCTGCAAAGCCAACGGACAATGACTGAATGTGGTTATTAATGTCAGCACTATCCTTGACCCCAGCTACAGGACATACCCTGGGCAAAAAACCTTTCATCCCCTTCAGCAGGTTCACTTCAGCAGGAGCACAGCAGATCACTTCCTCTGCATGACCAGCTATCATAAGCAAACCCTCTGGTCTCTGGATTTCTAGCCCAGCTCCCTACAGAATGATGAATCTTCAATGTTCTATAAGGCATTTCATGGCTGGGGACCAAGACTGATAAATTTCCAGAAAAGCACCATGGCCAACAATTACACAATGAAGGGTATACAGTAAAACTAAAACTCATTGTGGGGAGAAGAGTTTTGAGGGCTTTCCTGAGAACCAGTCCTGATGACCTAATAAAAATTAGGAAAGTGCTTGGCCCCCTTTTATCTCCAATGCAAAGCATATTTCTTCATTTATATACACATCTGCATATCACACTATGTGTCATTATTGGAAACTAATCTGCAAAACAATCTCACGTTATTCTAATATGCACATTTCATTCTCTGTCAAGTGGATAATTAAAAAATAAAAGACAGATGAGAAGTCATGCTTTGCTTATTACCTTCACGATAACGTTTTCAGATATGTGGTGGTAAACCTATTTTGAATAGCAAGCATTTACCAGATTCTATTATTCTACAATTTCTGTGGGAGATTTCTTATAACCTTGGAAATTATGTGTACGGTTCTAGGAAGAAAAATTAGCTTTACTCTGTGGTCTAAGTAATTCAGATATATGGCATGTAGCATCTAAAACAAAAGTCTAGTACCCACATACCCCAAAGTAGATTTTATTACTGTTAAATATACATGTTGCAAAAGGTTAGATTTATTGTTTTGCTCATATTGCATTAGTCATTTATAACATTTGGGCACTGAGCAACATAAACTTATTTTATGGTTCTTTCATACCTTCTGAAAAGGATTGCAGGCTCCTAGATAGGCAAATTCAACACATGGATTTCTGGGATATAGACACTGCACATACAAAGGTATTATTTCTGATGGATAACATTCTTTTAAGGTCTTTTCATGATCCATTAATTTATGAATTACACAGCAGAGTAGGTATTGTGAAGGGCTTAATTTCAGTTAAATGTTGATCTTTTTCCCTTGAAGAAGCTTTTATGCAAAATCTAAGTAGGACTAAAAATAACGTGTTGTCTTAGATTGAATCTGACAGGTCTGATCATAGAATTTAAATGTTTTATTCTTTATTTATCAAAGGTGGGCATTTGGGCCTATCCCCGTCTATAAACAGGAATATGCACAAAAAAAATCAAAATAGAAAGGAGTAATTCTAAGGCTCGCTTCATTCACAGCACAGTTACAAAAAGCAATGCAGTTCCCATGGAATAAAATTTACAATAAGGAATGAAGTATGCTGCACAAAGATCAGGATAAAAAAACAACTCAGTAAAATTTTTTGACAGTGTACTGGCAAACTGACTTCATGGGACTCAGATTTCTGGCAAAGCATCCTATCTCCACCTTGCCATACCTAATCCAGCTCAGGTAAAACAGAAGTAAGTTACTACAGACAGGTTATTTACAGGTCAATGAGAAATTATTTTCAAGGTTCTTCTTACTCGAAAAGAACTTTTGTGCTTTTGCTCATGGCTTGAAAAAGAGACCAAATAGTGATGAGCATAATTATGGAAGTATACTTACCCTCTACATGTTGCTTCTCCCAAGGACTGAAGTACAGGAAAATTTCATAAGCTATCATAAATCAAGTTTTATGGATAATACCTCAGTGTTTACAGCTGTTATTTATTTCTCTTTTCTGTCCCTCTCCTTTTCTTACAGCAATAAAAAAAAAAAGTAAAATAACAACCCTCAAAATTGAGAGGGAGAATCTGTTAGCAAGCTAAAGAAGTGGTGATAAAATTCTGACTTTAGGAGTTTTTGATTCAAGCAGCAACTGTGAATACTGCTGCTAACAGAATTTGGCCAGGTGCTTGCAGTACAGTATTTCAAGCAATCCAGACTAGCTGCAGTTAAGAGATCTGTTTGTTGCTGGCAGGGTGTGGCAATATGTGAGAAACTCATAGTATCCTGAGAGGGAGTTTCTTAAATTCCTTTGCATTACATTCAACGGTTTCTGTTTCACAATGAAAAAGTGTGAAAAAATGCTGACAATATTAACATTCAGATTTCTCTTGCAAATAATTATGGTCCTTAGTGTCAGCTGGGCTGGAGCTAACATAAACCTTAATATGAACACTTTTTTATTGTGAAAGAGCAGAACCCTCTTTTTCTTCCACATGTTACCGTAGAGGTATTACCTGATGATGTGTAGTCAGATCTTGGTTTCTTGAGGTTCCCATACCATTTTCAGGCATTACAATTGATGGTAAAGTTCTTGCCATAAGCATAATTGTCATCAAGAGATAAGATATCCACTGAACCATTAATTTAGGCAGAGTAATTTTTTTATCTCTTTTAATAAAACTTACAAAACAGTTTTTATTCAGAATCAAACCCAAACATAGCTGTTTGTTCCATATGTTGTGGTTTGGCTCTCCAAAGGGGCTTCTTTACGTGTCAATAAACCTGTGACAGGTTGAAAAAAATAAAAAAGAATACTCATTATGAAGGTAAAATTTTCTGAAGCCCAAAAAATTATGTAATTTTCTTGAAACAAGCATAAACATGAAATTCTAGGTCTAAAAGCTGCCTAAGCACACCTGGAAATATTTCAAATGGAAACCATGGATTCCAAGCTACCTCTGAAAATATACAGTCATCAGTATACAAATGCACAAAATGCAGTCAACTAAAGGTCTTATTTTATCAGCGTATAGGAAACACTCATTTCTTATATACACATTTTCAGTCCCTAATCACCAGTTTCAAGCGGATCTAGTTACATTATTTCAAAATTCTAATTTGGAGATCAGTCACAAGATCAACTTACTACTGCTTAATAACGCCATAGTCTTCAGCTGAGCATAGTAACAGATTGTGTGTGCATTCAAGCACATATGAAAAAAAAAATAAAAATCTTTAAAATCTCTGTGAAATGGAGTTGTTTGATCTAATGATTTCTACCTTGTGTTGGCAATGGGCTACTGGCTTGCACACAAATTTCTCTCCACTGACGTGATAACCCATTAAGCCACTATAACTCAATTTCATGTCTGACTACATAGACAGAATTGAACTGATAGAGTTTGAGCAAAGTTTCATGTTGTTAAGGTGACTACAATCTCCTTAAGTTAATAGATGCTTTTGCAAAATGGAGAACAGATTGAACGTTTCTCTGCTTTAAGGCTTTATATACACATAAATGTTAAACTGCCCATTTTAACAATACTGAGATAGTTAAAATGGTACATCTGGTATTGTGTATCGCAGTAATGCTGACATGAGCATAGCCATTCTGGCATAGTTACTCCTACACAGATGAAGAACTACTTCATTACTAGGGATCTTCAGCCCTATGTAATTAAATCCACCTTTACAAACTATAGCAGTTGTCAAATAGTTGGACCAGAACAAAAAAAGACCCTATCTGTTAATTAAAAAAGGTCACTTTAGATCAGTGATAATTTTCAGGTAGCATGTAATCTAGCTTTCTCAGCTATAGCCCAACAGACTTAGAAGCTTCTTTATACGTAAGGAAGATGTAGATGAGAAGCTGTTTCACTTGCAGATAGCAGGCAGAATCATGCTGTTACAACTGCAGGAAAAACGTGTAAGGTAACAGAGAAAAGTCAGCTAACAAGCTTTGACTGAACTCCAAAATGCACAGATGAGTCATCTCAAAGAGTCCACCATGATGACATAAACTAACTCTACAAGAAAGTGCTGACCTAGCATGGGAAACAAGAATTGCCTCATACTTGATTACTGAAATTCTAGTTGTTTCAAGAATTGCATATTGACAGCATAAATTTTTGCCTGCATTGAAAGAGCTAGCACGTTTTTGCTGTTCTTAAATTAAGTCCAAATAGTTAGTTTGAATAAAGACCTAAAATAGTCCACAATTTGCTGAAAATATGAGAAATGCACATTCACACTGCTGATCTTTTCTTCCAGAATAACATCTAGTCTTTGTGTTGTTTGAAGGCATGTATCTGTTTGAAGGCAGAAGACCTGCATGCTGCTGGCATAACATGTAGGATTTTTAAAGCAGTGCAGTAGTGTATCACCTGTCATTGGCTCTAATGCCACTGCTAATTGCTTTTGAAATAATCCAATGCAACAGACATCAAGGCCATCAATATTTTTCCCATTACCACAATGTAGAGGCCATTTGGATAATAACCACTGCCCCAGAAGAGCAGTGACAGATTTCTCTGCCATCACACTTTGACCAGAAGCATCATGGCAATGTACATAGTTTGGTGCTCTGGACTGCAGCAGGATCAGGATCACCCTCTGTTCACCCAGCAACCATTGGCAAAGCAGTGTGGTCGAAGGACTGGGCCTTTTCCAACTGCTAAGCCTTCCTCTTCTCTACAAGGAGCAGAGACAAAGTTCAGATGGAGGTAGTAACAGAAAATTCAGTAGGTGATTTGAGGAAAAGTGAAGAACAAGCTGGGGGTTCAGAGTCAAGCAAAGAGAAAGGGTTAGGATGGTCACCACCAGCCACTGACTTCACACATGTGAATGCAAAGCTGCATCCAATGTTTCTCAAAAAAGACCACTAGGGCATTTATTAATCCATGACATCTTATATAAGTAAGGGACAACTAGGAGAAATTATTTGGTAGTACCTACAGGTCTAAAGAATTTCTAGCAGCAGAACACTGAACAGGTAGCAGAGCACCTCTTTGAATATCATGAGGAATTCCATTGAGGTTCTTAACATCTCCAAAGAAGGTAGGAAGGAATTGCCCAAGAGTAACTAATACCCTAACAGACTAAAAGTTTCATTCAACTCACACTCAGGAACTGTCCTTCAACAGGATTTTATACTTTAAATTTCAAATAGGATGCAACATTGGAGCTGGGCATATCAGCCACTTAAAACTTAACCTTTTTAACTTCTGTCAGTGGTGGAAAAAGGGAGGGCTTAAAAAAGCAGGCTGTTCTTCTAGACTGGGTGGACTGTCTGAGGGGACAATTTAGTCTCTGTGATATCTAAATCATGGCCTATTTATTTTAAATTCCAGTAAATGGCTAATTAGTGTTAATTACAGTAGCAGGGGTGGTGATGTGGCTATTCACACACAAAGAACTTGGCAGAGACCAAATTCCGCTTACACAGAGGTCAGCAAAAAGAAAAGAGCGCGCTGCACTTTGTCACATCTCATTTGGATTGCCTTCAAAATGCTGAGCTAGAGGCAAAAGATACTACGGTTCATTTCCAGTTCCCTGTCTAATCTCTCACCTTTAATTTATTTTAAAAGTTTAATCAGAAGTTCATAAAGCTCAGATATCAATTTTTTAATAAAAAAAAATTAAGCACCTGCAGGTAAGCTTTTTAGGAACTCATGGCTGCCCAAGTTTCATTATGAATAAGGACTTTCCCAGCTCACCTTTCTGCAAAAGCTACTGTGATAAAATGTAGCTTTAATTCCCTCATTGTTGCTTCAGGGATGTGTCATTTAGGGAAAATAAATAAAAGACTTCTATGGCAAAGACACCATGCTCCATTTGGGGTTAGTGAAAGGTGCACCTTGCTCTGGAGTCTCTGGCAGCATAGTAATAACTTTTCTGCAGAAATTGCCACTAACTTAAATAATAGTAAAAGTACTTGAGATATTTGCAACATACAAATAATGTAGTATTTGCAAATACAGAAATCCTACTAAATTTGGGGGATTTAATTTACTCTTAGTTGATGAAAATGATGATAGTAATAGTTCTTTAAAGATGTCAGCCAGCTTTGGAATGTCAATTGTTGTATTTTTCTTGATTTCCAGAAGTCAAAGTGTTTTAACAAGATCTCTCTCTAAAGGCTCTTAAAGAAACTAAGTTATCAGAAGGATGAAAATTCCTTAATAGATTAATGATGTGTTGGAGCATAGTAATAAATTGTTTTTGTCATGGGAGAGAAACGATCAGATATCTGCACTAGAACTTGTTCTCTTCAGTATATTCATAAATGATCTGGAAACGGGAATTAATAATGAGATGGCAAAGTTTGCTCATGATACAAATTACTCAAAACAGTCAATATCTCGAAAGGTGTCATTATACAAACACTGAGTGATCCAGCAACAAAAAATGTAGACATTATTTCATACCAATAGATGCAAGTTGGGAAAAAGCCCAACTTCACATACAGAGGGACAAACAATAGATAAATAAATAACTACATACATAGATACATAATTTAGTATGACTTCAGTGACAATCTCAGACTCCTTGTTGAGAACTGGCAGACAGAAAATGCAAACTAAATGTTACAAATCACTATGTAAGGATGAAAAGACAAAATATTACACCACTGTATAAACCCAGATTATTTCTGCATCCCAAATACTTCACCTAAGTCTGAATGATCCATGTCCAAAGTTTATTAGGAGTGGTGTATTCTAGACAATATAGATGAATAGCAGTATACTATTGTAAATGTATGAGGATGGATGAAAGTACTTTTCAACTTGGAAAAGAGATGACAAAGAGGAAATAATTGTATATAGAAATGAAACTAACATAGATCGCAAGTAAGGAACAATTGTTTACTATTCCTCCTACCATGAGATTTAACAAGCACCATGTACCACAGTTTTAATCAAACAGAAATTCACAGCTACACTGTATAGTTTATTGTTACAAGAAGGTTGTGTCTAACAAAAACATAAATGGCTATAATAAATAATTAGAACAATCTATGGAGAAAGGATTCAGAAAGGGCTAATAAAAACATAATGCACTTAAATCTACAGTTTAAGTAGTGTGTACTTTGTGCACAGCTGGAAACTGGGGAAAGTACCATTTTGTGCTTGCCCTATTCTCACTCCTAAGAAACAGTTAAGAGACTATTCCCCATTCTGATTTAGTGTGGCCATTCTTGTCCTATTATTTAGACCCAAAAGCCACAAGTTTCATGATCTAATTATATCTGCCTTCAAGAAACAACTTAAATTTGGCTCCTATTTTCAGCACCAGGCAGAAAAGACATTAATTCCCTTTTGCAATAAATAGGGGCTGAGCATTGCTGGCACAATTATTAACTCCTTCCTCCAGCAAGCTTATTCTGTACTGATGCAGCAATCCCTTCTGACTGCAGAAAAAAACTCCACTCACTACTTACTCTTCTTCATCTGACTGTGTATCCAATTGATCTCTCAACTTGTTCTTCAGTATATTTATTACATTATACTTTACTGATTCTTGAATATAGAGGAAACTTCTGTGTTCTCTTAAGACACCTGAAAGAATATTACACGTAACCTTTAGTCACATTGCATTGTATTTAAAAGCAACATATCCAATGCTTTTACATGCTGCAGTACAATTTTATTTTCTGCTTTATTTTCTGACTTCTATTCAGTTTTGCCTCCTTGAACATTTCAGAGTGTGAAAAAGTACAAGCAATTCCCAGAATGTCATATAAATATAAATATATGTATATATGTATGTGTGTATGTATATTTTCAACATCATATTGACCAAACTATTTCTATCAACAGGTTTATTGATCAGATACTTACATTCACTTTTACAGTTAGGAAAATGAGGTTTTAATCATAAAATCAGTAGTTAGGTGGGTACATGAAGCTGCAGTTACAAATGGAAGAGCTGAGTGAGCTGCAGCATGCATAAGCTCTAAGGCAGGGCTGTGCCTCAGCACTAACAAGAAGGCAAGGTGAGCAAAACCAGTCCTGTCCACTTCTCTTCCCTAAGCAGGCTTATGCACAAATTAAATTGGAGAAAAAAACGAGAGCTACAGATAATGACTGAGCTTTTTAATAAGAGTTTATATGCTTCACTTCCACGGCATTTTAATGAAATTTGAATGCTTAATTCTTCTGGGTTCTTTTAAAAACCCCAGTCCACATCACCAGATGCATAAACTATGACTGAATGCTTTCTTTTAACATTTTCTAGTCACAGGGCAGATGTACCAAATTCTGTATGAATTATAAACTGCATTTACAACAACCAAGTAGAGTGCAGAAAGGCCTGGATTAATACAAAATACAAGGGATGATTTGTAAAAGCTGTAGTTCCAGACTGGCCTTCAGAATGTAAACGGCAAGTGAATAAACACCAGAAGGCTGGTCTCAGAATAAATCAAAAATCCATTTCCAGAAACTTTAGAGCCTTTAAACTACTGACCTTACAGCAATAGAAACAGTGATACAAGAAATGTGTATTTAACACCATCTTTTTGCATCAGTGAATCCAAAACTGCTCTGCAAAGCGTGCATAGATATTTTTGTCACAGGGCAGAAACTCTGTGAGCAATAACAGCCAAGAGGAAGGGTTGGCGGGAGAGACCTTGCAGAGTAGCAAGTCCTCCAGAGATGCCCCAGGAACATGGGCACTCCAAACAGCATCACCATAATTCAGGCTGACCTAGTTCAATTTACTCACTCTGAATAAACAACCTTAAAAGACAGAGGTTCTCTCACACCTAAGGAAGAAAATGCTCCTTCTAAGTTCTGTGTATCCTGTAGAGTTTGGGTAAAGGCAGGTAATTTTTAGGCTTGGAGGCTGTTACAACAAGGCCAGATGCAGAAACTAAACAGGAATGTGCACAAGTCTGATGTGATTTATACATTTTTTCAGTACATCTACTTTTTGAGAATTTAATTCTGATGGTTTGAATCAACACTGTGTTAGCACACTTAGCTTCTTCATTTTGATAATTAACAGAAAGCTTCTCAAATTTTCCTACGCAGATTTTTTTTTTTTAGCTTGGCTTCGTGAGAAAATGAAGCTTGCGTGCATCACACTGTCTCTCTGTCATGTTCGTTCAGCTTCAACTGAACTGAATAGCACAGTCATTTTTAAAGTAGAAAAATCTTACAACAGACCTGTACAACATTCAGCACATCATGGAAGGCAGCTCCCAAAGTCATTAATTTTGTTGCCAGCAGAGGAGAAGGGCGGTCGATTAGGTTCAGCTGGTAGCAGCTGCTGACCATGCCGGACATGTACAGGTTGGCCACCTTGCATGCACGCATCTCCAGAACAGCATCTGCTGGGTCATTCCCAGTTGTTAGGCCAAGCAACAGTAGCTAAAAGCCATGGAATAAAGAGGAGCTAAGGGGAAGTGAGGCATCTCACTATGAGGACACATATGGCAAGGTACCATGGAAGAGGGCACTTCAGTGGGACAAATATGAACATGTCACATCCCAAGAGAGACAAAGCCAGAGCACAACCGTTCTCATTAGTTCTGCCATTCCAGGAATGATCTGGAACTGTTGTTTTTTCCCTTAATCTCTTTCAATCCATCTATCTCTAATTCTCCAGCTCAACTTATCTTTGATTGCAGCTCCTGTGTACAAACCCCTATACGAGCACAAAGAGCTATAAATATTTAGACACCTGTGAGATGGTGAGTATAAGATAAGTCCATGATTAAACATATATGTATCATAAGACAATGTTATATGTGATGCAAACTGAAGACAGGAGACATAGTAAATCACAGAATAGATGGTTTATCATAGAAAAGGTGACTTATACATTAAGCAAATATGTTTATTTACATAAGCAAGTGCCAGTTCCACTTGCACACGAGTACCAGTGGAAAATGTGTCCCTTCATTGGACCTACAAAAAGAATACATACAGACTCACATCAAATGGAGGCTACCTATTCTTCACATGCTTAAGAAGAAAACATGGTGATGTTGATGAAATAGCAAGTCTCTTTTCACAACTTTGCAGGATGACAATAGGTGTCTGCAGACAGCTTCCTGTACAGAAAGGAGGATCTTGATGAAGCACATGAGTACTTTCACACATGTGCAACAGATAGTGGAAGACCAGAGACACCTGCCAGCATGGCCACCAGGCAGAGCCCCGGCAGGCCCGTTTGCCTCTGCGGAGATGACGATATGTAGCCTGGCTTCCACTATGTCCTGACATCCCTCTTTCCACTCACTGCCATTTGTAATTCAACAGAACCAAAACAATAAGAAAAGCTACTGTATCTTCTCTCTCTGACACTGCAATGTTAGTAAGGTTTATTGTTTTTGCTTTGGAGGAGAAGGTGTTTTAAACAAAAGGTGGGGAGTGCTGCAGAAGGAAAGCCAGGCTCAGAGGCAACGCTGCTGCAAGCACAACAAACCCTTTGTTAGGTGCTGCATGCAGCCGGCAAAGCGGCACTCGAGAAGCCTGCGTGGCAGCTCTGCAACTCTGTCAAGCATCCCGGCTGGCATCAGCTCATTTTGAAAAAAGAAACAGTATTTGTCACCTATAACACTTACTGCAGCAAAATTAAGCTGTAATTCAGAATTTAAACCAGAACAGACAACCTGCTGTTTCATCTGGTGCATAATGGTTCACCCACTTACCATTGTTTTCCCCAGTGAGTTGGGTTATGCAAAAAAAAAAAATCAATCTCGAAAAAATTAAGCTAATAAGAATTCTAAAAAAAACTCTGATGCCTCTGCCCCAGGCTCCAGTAATGATAGTGAGTAGATTATATCAGATATGCCCAAATGATCATAATTATGATCTCAGATATGCCTAGATGTCGTAACGAACAGGAAAAAAAAAAGCTCAAAGTCCCTGATACCCTGACTTAGGGAGAAAATCATCTGATCCCCCATCCAGATAGAAGATAGCAGATACATAAAAGAGAGGACTTCCCTGCAGAGAAGTGGCCCAATCTCTCCAAGGTTTTATAATAAGCCATGCCTGCCCCAAAGCTTCAGAGAAAAATGAAATTAAAAAATCCAGAATTAACGTAGAGAATCAGCTTTGTGTCTTCTGCAGGCAGCCAGCTGTAGCCCTGAAGCATAAGACTAGGTTTCTTTAGTCATTGTCTTAAAGTAGAGCTGAGCATGTGGAACATGTTGAGGGCAATGAGAGCTCTCTGTTCTCTTCAACAGTTTAAAAAAGAAGGGAGTGACAAAGCACAAATACAAATTCACAGATGTAACAATTGCACAGAACAAGTGACCTTCGCCACCATCCACAGAGATGCTCCCAAGCCTGTTCCCAGGGTCAGATTAAAGTGTATCCAATCGGATTAAATTCCTAGCAATGGCAAATTTACCACCTACCTATACTGGGAAATTATTCCTAGGTATAATCGCCCTCACTGCATCTTTATAGTGATTGAATTTTTTGCACTTTGATTTCCAGCCAGATCTGTTCTGGCTTTTTTTTTCTGCAAGACTGAAATCTATACTTGATTTAGTTGTTCTTTTGTTCCTAATATATTGGTAATGCCTTCTTATTGTCTTAAGCTCTACCGGCCAGTAATAATTCCTTATTACCTTTATCTTCTCCAAAAGTCATTCACATTGTGTAGATTCAATTTTCATTCCCAGTTATGCCCCTCTTTTCCATACTTAACATTGATTTCTTGTTTAATTATCACCTTTGTGCCTTCTTTACTAGGCTAGCTTTCCTCTCCAAGGTAACTTACTTGTCTGCTCATTAAAGCATAGCCTTTAGAATACCCAGCAGGATTTCCTTGAGAAGTCCCACTTTCTATTAAAACTCCCCCTTTTAGCACTTGGTTAGGGAAACGAGTTGTTCTGATGAACCAGTCGATTTTATGTTTCACACAATTCTGCCTGGTGCAAAAAGTTTGTTTCCACAAAGTAGAGGTACTGCAGTGTCACTGAGATTTTGGCAATCAGCAGCTTACACTGCTTGATGCATCCCAAAGTCCAACACTGATTTATTTCATGCTTGATGCAGACATTTCTATACTACAACATCCTTGAGATTTTCCCGAGATCACATTTTTAGAAAATTTAAGGGGTTCTTTTTCCTAATGTCATTCAGAAGTCCTCATTCTGGATTTACTGACAGCAATACATTTTTTCCTCACACATTGTGAATAAGTCCTATAAAGAGGTGCTCTCCATTGCATCAGATTTTGTCCCTGTGTACTTGTTCCAAATGCTCACTAGTCCATGTTCTGCTTTGCTGTTAGTGCAACGGATGTAAAATTTGTGCCATTGTCATTCTACACTAGAATTATCCTCATTTAAAATATTGAAATTTTGGGGGGTTTTTTAATTCTTTTTAAAAGATAATATGGAAATATTATTCCCCTTTAACATATTAATCAAAGTTACAATTGTTTTTCATCCTTTGAAATCTGCAAGTACAATATATTGTGGAGAAATCAACTGCACAATTTGTACTGTGCAAGTAAACTGCCAGTTGCCAGTGGTTTTGTGTGGTGGGGTTTTTTTATTTTTCATTCTGGTACTTGGATTGCAAAATCAAATAAGGGTAGCAATTAATATTGATCCACTTTTTATCACACAGTACATCAAACATTATACCCAAGTTACATTTGTTATAAAACTGTGGTACTTCAAAATACCTTTAGATATTTCCTGGCTCCTCTAAAACAAAACAAATAGATTCCTTGTCCCACCACAAGTTACTATATTGTATAGATGAAGCTATATGAAGTACAAAAGCAATAAAAAGGCCCAAGTACCTTTTCAATGCAAAAAGTATTACAGTAAGTACCTTTTTTAAAACATTCAATTCAGGTAGATCCACTTACTCATCAACACTGCCAAGATGGAGCCATTCAGGTCATGACTAATCACTTAACTCCAGGCAAGTTCATTCACATCAAAGGAAAGAAACCAAACATAAAGACCTTGTATGTCAAGGATCACACTGGAGCTGGGTAAACAGTTTTGTCTCAGAAGTTTTGGGGAATGTCTCTGGACTTTTTCATTAGGGAAGGGAAAGGAAGGGAAGGGAAGGCTAGAAATGACAAATGAACCTCAAGGAGATACGACACCTGTAGTCCCTAGTGTAAGAAACATCAGAAGTGTATTAAACAAAAAATATCACTGTGCCAAGATGAGAGTTTGAAGGAACCCCAGAGTATGTCGTGGCTTGTTACAGCCTCCTCCCGAGGGCACAGCTCAGTATTGTGAGCAACAGAGGTCCAACTCTTCAAAAGAAGGAAAGAACTGAAACCAGGTCTCCCATACTGAGGTGAAGGCTGAAGTCATCGAGCTTTAGGGTAACACGCTTTTCTTCCAGAGCTTTGTGAACTTCTGTGCCTTGCTTTCATTATATGTAGTCAAAAATGAAATAGTATATTTGGAGGTAAAAGGATCACAAGCTGAACACAAGCCAGCCTGGTGCTATTGCAGCAACGAAGGCAGATGGTGGTGTGGGCCACTTCAGTAAGTCTCCAGCCAGCAAACAGAAAAGACATGGTAATTACACTCTCCTCAGCACTTATTAAGCCACACCTGGAATATTGTATACCATCTTGGTCCCCCTAGCAGACAAGAGATATTAAAAAAACAGAGACAGTCTAGCAGAGAGCTATCAAGCTGAGCAGAGGACTGGAGAACTTGACAGATGAAGAAAGCTTGTAATAATTGGGTTGGTTCAGCATGAAGAGACGTCCAGGTCTTGAACACCATTTTCTAACACTTAAATGGTTGTTACAGAGATGACAGAGATCCTCTTCAGAAAGATGCCCAGTGACAAAAGGCAACAGGCTGCGTCAGGGGAAACCCATTCGAGTATAAGAAGAACTTCTCCACCATGAGAGAAACCAAACATTGAACAGATTGTCCAGAGAAGTGGGGAAATGCCCAGGCTTGATAGCTCCTGATATCTCATCTAAGGTCCTGCAGGAGCAGGGCAGATGATCTCCACAACTTACTTCCAACTCAGGTTTTTCTATATGATTCCATAACTATCACGGTTTTGTTCTGACTAGAAAACACAAACCAAACAAAAAAACTCATTGCTGCTAGAAATACGCAATTTTCAGTTAGGACTGCAGACTGAAATTCAGACTTGCCATGTAGTTTTAGTTTAGTTTCATCAATGCGTTCTGTCTTCATTCATCTTCACTGAGGGATTTCTGAGATACTGACATAAACTTTGTCAGTAAACATAGATAAAAACAATTACCTGATTTTTGATGTCTTGTATGTTATACCTTGAATTGTTGGTAGGCATTTATTCAATGCAATCCTATTTACATACAAACCATATATATTATATGCTGTTTTCCTGAACACTGTAGGAAGCAAACAGCAGGAGACAGTTTCCTTACTCACAGTTTCAAGTACCTCTTTCTCAGGGTCACATTGCAAGCAGACCTTGGGCTGAAAGGCTTCCTTGCTCCTTTTTCTGTGCATGTCTGCAGTGCTCTGCCCCTTGCATACATTCATACAACCACAATAAAATTGATATCACTATTTTCAAGCAATCAGAAAAGTTCCTTGAATAGTCTAGCTAAGGCTTTACCATGAGTATCACACTGCCTGTTCTGGAGAGAATAGTTGAGGACTTGAAACTATTGCTAACTAAAAGGAAATTTAAGTATTTTTTTCAGTGTGTATGCACAGCAGGCCTGAAACAGCCTCAGAGTGATGGGATACAACTGCAAAACCACGCACTTGTACCCTTCTAAAACACATATCCACTGCATAACACTATGCAAAGACCTCTGTATTCTACATTAATTACAAAACAGATAACTGGCAGTTCTACTGGTAGACAAAACCAGGCTTGTCTCAATTTTCAAAGTTTCAACAGTGAGCTCACAGGAAACACTTTTTGGACAAATTCTACTCATTACCTTGGGTGAATTATGTTGAATGAACATAGAGGGCCATGCTTTGATGAAAAGAAAAAGTCAGTACCAGGAAATTTTACAGGTGAAAAGTAGGAAATAAAGAAAATGGCATTGCTTCCTCATAATCTGCTTCACTTTAATTCATGCCCACATACCAGATGTATGCTTCACTAACGATAAAAAAATTGTTTATGCCTGTTGAAACAAAAAGTAAATGATATTTACAAGAATGGAGACTGTATTTTCAATTCTAAAAAAACCTTTGCAGATAAAAAGAATATGAAGCAGGAGAGAAGCACTACTTGTAACATTACCCTGGGCAAACCCAAATATTCTGGTTATCACACCAATGTACCATTGCTGCATCCCTCTAGTAAACCTGACTTGAAAAAGCATAATATCCAATGGAGGCCCTTATAAGGTATCTCTCATAAAGGGCTTGTGACAAGAAATAGGAAAACCTAAAATTTTTCCATGCTTCAAAAACAGCAAGGGGAGATCATGCTTTTGTTCAGCTCCTGCTATAATTCTCTCATTCGTAAACCATTGCTGAGAGCCCTAATGTCCTTACTTAAGAAGGATGTTTGAAAACTTGAAAGAAACTACAGGAAAAACTGGTGATACAGAAATCTTGCCTTACGGTTAGAAGCTAAAGCACCTCAATGAGATTTGCTTGACAATTAAAGAGGGCTGAAATGCCTTGATCCCAGTCTTTAAGTATTTTCATTGAATACTGTCCAGTGCTAAAGGCTTTTTTAATCCAGTAAAGATTGAACAAGTTAAGTCAAAGCTAAATTCAGACCACAAATAAAACACTTCACCTGAGCAGTGAATGTTGATATAGATGTGGTGGACTCTTTGTTCTCTGAACTCTTTAAATATAAACGAGACATTTTTCTAATGAAGTTCACCTTGGTCTTCCAGCAAGACATACAAAGCAATGCTCTGTGGTCAGTGCTAAGACTGGACTAGAATACATCACCAAAATGATTGAGCTCTTCTTGTCTTAAAGTCTAGGTAGCAATTACATTGAGACATGCTTGTAATTCACTCTAAGCACATTTTGCAAATAATTGTTAGCTTTACTACACCCTTACTGACATACTGAAAGTTATTTTCATGTAAATGGGCTACTTTTGTAGCTACATTTTGACTGCTGTCCTAGGACTCACATACTTAAGAAATTAAAATTTAACTGGGATAGAGGAAAATTCACACATAGAAAACTCAATGGCTGATCTGCTTGGTGCTAGCTGCACCAAGTGCAGTGTCTCCAGTGTCTTATTTGCCTGAGACCCCAGCTGCCTTTATGGAAGCTAAGAATCTCTAATATTCTACCAGTGTTTAGCTATTGGTTATATTGGTTTATGAGGCTCAGCAAAGAACAAGCCTTGTTTATTAATGTTTCACTAAACCCCTCACAAACTCTAACACTGGTGAGAGAATAAGAACAAAAATGCACATAAGTGTTATCAGGAAACGTATATATTTATTACTTTTCAATTTCCCCAGCCCTTGGTAACCATTGAATTTTCATTATTTTCATTGATTTGATCAACTCCTTTTAACTCGGAACATGAATAAGCTGAAAAGTGAAGAACCCAAATAAAATTCCTTTTCATAAAGCATTTGTCTCCATACAGAATTCACCAGCACAATTACACCCCTATAGTTCTGATGGTATAACTCCCCATGTGGATGCTTGAATTCTACAGGCATTCATGAAAGATTAAAAAGCATCCACAAGGTATAATTACACCACTCTAGTCTCTGGTAAATTTCCTCATATAAAGAAGACCTTTCAATGTTGAAAAAAAGGTTATTTGGGAGGAAAAAAAGAAAGGAACAGTCCTTCAATTTCCTAACGTAGAAATGTTACGAGGTTTTCTGCTCTTCAGTTACTACTATATAAGCATGCACAAAAAAAAAAAAAAGATTACAACTATGAAAACAAAGGTTCCTTGGATGATTAATTTTGACTGACCACCAGTCAAAGAACATTGACCCGAAATGATATCACAATTATTCAATGTTATTTACCAAGGTTTGGGAATTTTTAAAGATCTAAGTAATTTTCCCCTTTAATATCATAGGTACAATTGATTTGTGGCAAATGTGTTCATCAGTTCTGCAAAGCAGCTTCCGTAAGCTATATTTAAGCAGCAAACTGTTTTGTGCCATTGCATAAAAATGGATCTGAGCTCTCAAAGCCATAATGAGAGAGGAAATGACAGAATTATAGTAGGTTTTGTACTCCCTGTATAAAAGATGAACATAATAGATTTGCTCTTACTCTAGTTCCTTCACCTTGTAACTATATGGTTAGAAAGTACAACTTCCAGTTCTCAGAGTTAGATAAAACTTTAAAAAAAGCTAAATATATGATGGTAGAGATGTTAATGGTTAATGCATCCAAACAATCATAATTCTTTTAAGTTAAACTGCATATAAAGGGTTAAAAAATTTTATAGTCTGCTGAAATAAACTAAATTTAACTCCACATTTCCCTCAGATTCTCAATACAGAAGTAAATTAACATTGTCTGGATGGCTTTTAACCACGTGTTTTCTTTTTTAATATACTTAATTTTATAAAAGTGTGATATTTTCACCACATTTCCTAGGTTTCAATATATTATTTTTTTATAGCTAATGCACTTCTAAAATATTTTAACAGTATTCTAATACATTTAGCTTTTACATAGTTTTTTGGCAGGAATTTTTCTTGGATTTCTTTTCTTTACAATTATTAAAAATGTTATACATGTGCATTAAGACAGAACTACAAGGATATTATGGTCAAGTAACCAAAATATACAGGGCGAAATCAGCATATTGCTTTTCAATGTCTTTGTTTCATCATAATAGCATGCACAGTCAAAAGTCATGAAGCTTAACATTGATTTACAATTGATCATTAGACCAGAGATGTAAATTATAATGAGAGAACTCAAGGCTTCTTGTTCCTGAGTCCCAACTAGAGCTAGGCATATTTAGGAGGAGGGAGACCAGCAGGAAAATAAGTGAAAGCTTAAATATAGTCACTCCACACTGATCAAAAAAACCTAAACCAAACAAAAAAACACAGAAAGGGAAGGTAGCTGGGACATGACTCAAACCAGCCAAGTGTTCATTTATTGTATGGCAGAGCTGAGTTCAACTCTGTGCTGCGCCCAGGCCTGCCTCTTCTCCCCTCAGAGGCACAGCTCATTGCTGGACCAGTCTCATCATTCCAGCCATGGATGTTGGAGCATTTCATAAAAGATGCCACACACCCTCAACAAATGGGAAGGAGAGCATCCTTCTCTCATGCAAGCTGGCTGCTGCTGACAGCTGAGCTCCAATATTGCCAAGGCTGACCCAGAGCCATTGGCCCCACCTTGGTTACTGGACATATCACCATAATTACTCATAATGGCATGGCTTATGGATTTTTTATTTTAATCTATATTCCTTCAACTCTAGACTGATTAATTTTAGTCCTATGGTGACTCTGAAGAGTCTGTATTGCTAAATTCTGAGATAATTCCACATTAATTAAAGCAGCAAACTTCTTATAGAATCTGTTTAAAATAATTTTGTTGAAACAGTGGGTGGTGGTGTAAAATTAGTGAGCATCCATCATACACTCAAAGAGAAAATAAGGTCAAGTACAAGAGAATATATTTTCACATATAAATCAGATAGGTTGCCTTTGCTTTTCGTACACAGATGCTATGGCTCAGAAAAGGAACCTGTTCCTCTATCATCTTTTAGAGTTTAATAAGCAAACTTCAATAAACCTTCTCATAGCAATTTAAAGTACTTTTTTTAACAGCCTACTGAGGTACAGACATATACCCCTTCTTTTTAACTTATGGTCTGTACACTCCTGCAGAGGGAGAGGGAGAGACGTAGCTACAGACACGTTTGCTTCCTCCTGCTGCATCTGTGATAAGAGCTACTTACAGGATTCAATGAACACTACTTCAAAGCCCCCTTGCTCAAAAATTTCCAGAGTCTCCTCGGGTCTCCTACCTCATCTTCTACATGTGGTCAGACTAGAGTATACAACCCTTCAGAACAGATTATTCCATCACTGGAAGCACCATGCAGTTATCCTTAGCACAAGCCAATCATACGAGTTTCTGGAGACGTATCCAATGATCACTGGGATCATTCTTTGAAATTTCAGTCTGCCTTCTACATCACAATATTCAGGTACATAAATATATGCTGAAAAGTCATGCAATTAGAGATATCTCATGCATTCTTTAAAGCAGAACCCAAACTTACTCTCAGATCTGTGAACAACACCTTCATGTTTGATAAACAGCAGCATCTGCATAGTGCATAGAAAAGGTGAGAAAATACTGTATTATGGTTATAGCTGCACAAACTGATGCACAAATTCTTCTCCTCACATCACATAGGAAAAAAGAGCAGTAAAACCTCAGCATTTTCTATCCTTAGAATTTTGCTCATGTTCTAGTAATGTAACCAAATTAACCAGCCATATTATAAGGACTGTTAAAAACATTGATACGCAAATGCACCAGCAACAATTGAAATCTTACAATCATTTTGAGCATTAAACAGAGATTTGACAGTATCTCTATTTTGTAGTGACAACTTTTTGAACACTTTGCATTTGTCATGAAACACAGGATAGTGTTGGCAGCAGTTCCCAGTTAGCACTGGTCCCCTTTGTGAAAGCCACTGCCTAAATAAAGAACTAGATATGGTCTCATCCTCAACAAAATTGAAGTGTCTCTGTTCCACTGGTGAATTATTGCTATCCTGGACAGGAGGTGGAAAGCATGCAGGATTCTGCAGCACATAGAAAATAAGCTCTTCACAGTTTTTTAGGCTGTACACATGAGCCATTCTATTACTTTTCAGCAACTCCAGCTTACATTATATCTACAGACTCACACTAAGATGAGATAGTCACAGTATTTAAACCTTCAAACAATCTATGCTGCAAATCTGCCAGCCTCCTGTTTCTCAGAATGTTTCATCTCAGCTAAAAATTATCAGTTCAGAGGGATAAGAGCACAGAGGTATATAGCTGACTGTAATGCATTCCACCAGACAGCCCTTATGAATTTTTTAGCTGAACTTTCTTCCATCCTTGTTGTTCTTGCCAACCATATGCAGAACATTTTAGTGACAACAGCAATTCCTCGGAGGTTTACATGCACTATTCAATTCTCAACAATAAAAAACAAAAGAAAACCCTTTTTCTAAACTGAGTTTCATCCATATTTTCCTTCATCCTAAATGAAAACTAACATTCAGGACTTGCATTGCATAACTGAGAAACTAGCAGAAATTGCCACATTCAATTAGCACAGCAGAAGCAGCAAACTAGGAGTAAGATTTCGTTCACTTTAATTCACTAGTTGGTTGCCATAAATACTCATCTGTAAAACATGGAATTCTGAATACTCCACAGACATTATTTTCCTTTCATGAAGATGTTTGTTTACTTTGGCAGTGATTCTCTTGGGAGAAAGTCTAATTACTTCCACTACCAAAAAAAACTCAAAACAAAAAGAAACAGAAACTGCCACTAGCAAGCAAAAAAATATTAGTCTAATGTGCTGGTTAAACTCCAGGGCACAAAGAAGAAAAAACAGAGTAAATCACTGCTTTACATTCTTGCGACCAGAACCTGTATTCTTCAAGTCCAGCAGTCAGTACAGCTCTCATGACGGAAGTCGGGCTTTGAATAAAGGAAGAAAGCTACCCATCTCCTGCAAATATTAAGATTTAAAGACTTTTAGCCTTAAAAATAAACAAAAACATAACATTGGAGTGAGAATAAGTAAACAAAGCAAATTATCTCAGTCCCTGGTGTTAGTTTTTCATACTGCTTTTAATTTCATTTCAACACACGGGGATTTAACAAAGGGGTTTTTACCCAGTTCTGTTATATTTGGACAATTAATATTTTTTCTTTTAACAAGAAAAACCACCAGGAGAAAAGATAATCATGAACAGAGCAATAGAGTGCTCACTGCTGAAAAACACTTACCTACCCCCTTCCTAAGGATGCATGATTATTATTCTTCGAGTTTAAAAAAAATCATGAACAGAGAAACAGTGAATGGAGCATATTGATATAAATCTACAGACCTCTTTTTCCTGTGAAATGTCAAACCTCATCATCTGCTTTTCTATATGAATAACCTGCAATCCCAGACTGTTTACCACGTTTCCATGGGAGGAAAAAGTCATTAACAAAAATCAACTCTAAGGTTAAGAGGAAGCAGCTTTAGCAAAAGTAGGAGAATCACATATTTTTGTTACCAGTTAGAACAATGTGCTGCTCCTGGAATGCATACGCAAACCCCCATTTCAAAGTTTAAACTGAGGAATGAAGCAGATACATGTCACAGACCACAGGACAGCAGACTGTGTACTTCCCTAAACAGCCTGATCATAGAGTAACCTGATCGAGTAGAGTCCTTGGAAGCACTGTAGGACAGATACTAAACACAGAGGGCTGACAAAGAGCCCACGAGAAGGAGAAGATATGGAAAGGGAGAAGTAGAGGTAAGACAGCAAAGAGAAAACAAAAAACTGATTTTAAAAATCCAGATTTTTTTTTGGTAGCTGTAGAGCTTTAGAAAAGAGGTCAAACAGAGCAGTAAATCACTGTAAATGGTGAAAGGCCTATAAATATTGTGGGCTGTGGAAAGCACAATTTGTTGCACTACAAGCAGCCAATGAGTCTATGCTAAGCCACTCCACAAAAGGTTTTTTGATGTCAGTACTATCTGTAACCACATTTACTTTTCACCATAACATGCAAAAACGTCATCAAAAAAGCTGTGTTCAGTACTGGAATGAAAGCAAAGATACTTTTCATGTATACATGTAATTGCAGCCCATATTCAAAATCATAGGCACAGTGATTTTCCAGCTAGCTAATCAGAGGGAAACAGCAGATTTTAGAAGTAGTCAGAGGTATTTTCTATGTTAGGCTCCTGATATTTTGGTGTTCACATTCATTTACAAAATGAGGAAGAGCTGAAGTAACTCTGTCTACATACTGTATCTAAATTTTTATGTTTCATGGTTCATTGTGTGTTCACAAAAACTAACACTTGTTAAGTGGTGTCTGATCAGGAAAAAATATGGATCCTACCCCTAAGAGCACAGACTTTTTAAAGAAGCTAAACCCACAGACCTCTCTGAAGCGGATGGTACCTCAGTACAATCCCATTCAGTTCTTATAACCACTAAAGGGGTTTTTGTTCTAGCAGAAAATTAGAACGGTGGGCCAAAATCCTTTCTCATATAATAATGTCCTGTTGCTAACACTGGCCAATAGCAGATGTTATTCTCCTGGTTTTATAAAAGGAAAGAACTTAAGCTGTGCATGGTAATTTCTAGAAGAGATGATAACCACTCAGGGGCAGAATGCAGAAGCCTTGATGATCCCTTTTATGTCACCCAAAAGTCAGAGGGAGAAGCTGCTCTGTAATCTTTACAGTTTGTCTTTATATAGTGCTATTTTATATAGTTTATTGTGACTTGTCTTTATATTTTCTCTTCCATAGCAGTGCTGGTTCAGTTTGCCACACAAACTTTGGCACCCAGTAGATGATGCAGAACACCAAATAAGATGATCATTGTCTTTCATTGTTGGAGATCATTTTGTCTCCAACAAACCCAGGAGAGCTGTCACCCACAGCTCTGCCACAGGCCTCCCAGGTGAAGCTGATGTCTTACACATTTGTTGGAATGAATACACAGAAGCAGGTTGATTAATGGCTGCAAAAAACGTAACTTATGTCTATTTGGTTCTACCATACTGACAGCAACATCTGTTTTTTTCAATTTACATATTATGTACAGTGATATTGCATATGGCTTGGCATTTGTAATGTTTGTTGTCTAGTCTAAGGAATTCATCCCAGCTCCATGACTCTCTAGCTTCCTCAAGTCATTCAGGGGCTCTGCCAGCATGCTCTCTTTTTCAGGCTCTCTTCAGTAACAATCAGGGAACACAGAGTCCAAGCACCCCAGTACCTGGTCTGGAAAGGCAAATTTAGGGAATTCTTGTGTTGTAAATGGTTGAGGTACTTACATGCTTAGCTTGTTCTTCCACATTTGTTTAGACATCAGTCCCAACATCTATTTTCAGATGCTATAACCTCACAACTACCCTAATCCAAAAAAGCTCTCAAGCCTTCCCTAGAAAGGAGCATCTAAAATAAAAGAAAGCAGGAAGGAATCAAGGGATTACAAGGGAGAATAAAACATTAAAGCAAGAAGGTGTGAAGGCCAAATGGTCAAAAATCAAGAAACTTGGGAGTGGAGAGGAAAAGCAAATTGCCAAGGACAGGCTTAAGCACTTTGATGGCACCAAGGTGCCAGTTAAGAGACTTAAGTTGTTGGAGGAGAAGCCAGAATTTGTAGCCTCACCATACACCAGTGGGTCTCATATCTGAGGCAGAAGAGCCTAAATGGATTCTAGGTTTCACTCATTCTTTCTTGTATCAGAGTCAAGAAGCCTATATCACAAGACCAAGGAAAACCAATTGGATTCTGCAGTAAGATAGCCAGAACCTTTCCTCATAATCAGCATCAGGTTTCTCTCTCTAAAAGTACTTGCATTGGGGTAGGCTGAATCATCCTTTGGTAGCACCTGTCCTGTGTTTGTAGAAGCTTAGGTAGCTAATGCAGAGTGGACACTTCATTTGTACATGGTTAAAAATAGATGAGATTCGCCCCCTGAAAGCTGTTTTAACAAATGTGTGTGACTGGGGTGGATGGCTACCAAAGTAGACACATAAGCTGTCACCAAGGATGTGAGTGCTCTTGTCTTTCAGTCAGTTCAAAGACTACTCACATATGCCAAGACAGCTGTTTCGAAGGAAGACTTGCTAGAATTTGGGCTTGTTTTAAAGGTGAGGGACAGAGAAGCTGACCACTTACCAAAAAACCTTCAACTGAATGAGCTCCTATGCACTTTGTAGAAATAGGCAGCTGGTTACGGGAGAGACCCAGAGCAGCACTGCTTCCAGCCTTGCTAGATGCCTGAGAACAGCTTCTGCTCAGGCTTGCACACGACCAAATGTCAGGTGTATGACACATACACAAAGGGAAGCCAGATGTGACCAGTTCTGCAGCTCACAAAACTTATGTTTATGAGAACTGTGCCATGAAGCAACTCACTACCCAGAGAGTAGTGAGTAGTGAGCTGCCAATGTTTACTCAGCACGTGATCATGTGCAGAGCCTTGGTCTGCACTCTGGACCTTTTTAGCCCTTGTTAGACAGACAGCCACAGAGTTTTTGAAACAGGTACCAATATAACGAATAATTCTGGAGTGCTAAGCCATAATAAAGCAACATGTAGCAACTATTCTTCTATGCTGCAAATGTATTTTCATCTTAACGCTGCAAGATGGCACAGATACCCCAATACACATACCCCCACAGGTTCACAATCACATCAGAGATGACTGCAGAAGCCAGACAGATTTTTTTCCCCCCTCTACATTTTGTATGCGTATAGCAAACACATACAGATTTAACAAATACGAATTGTTACACTGAGTCACACCAAAGGTCCATGGGGCAGGCAAGAATGCAGTCGCTGACAGCGGGCACGGATGCATGCCTAGAGAAAAGTACAACAGGTCAAGCACATAATGACACTTCCCCTGTGTACTCACACGTTCCACAGCCATGTATTAATTCTTTCACTGCTGAGCTACAGCATTCCCAGAGCACAAAGTGAGCTTGTTTTAGTCTTTTCAGGGATATGTTCATTTGTATCAACCATACATTTGTATGTGCCAAACTATTTATTCACTTGTGCTTCCACTGGATGGAAAGTGTAAAATCCCACCTTTGATACTGGAATACCTCAGCAGGCACCACCTCGTGCCACCATATCCCACCACGAGCTCTGTCCCAGCTCCCGTGGGTCTCCCAGAAGCCCAAAAACCAGGGTGGCAGGCCCTGGGTGGGTGGGGAGGAAGGGGTGACCAGCCCAGCTCTCCCCGGGAGCTCTGAGGCCCCGCAGTTTCCAGCAGCAGACGGACCCACTCCGGTGCCCCACTCCAATCGGGACACGGGCACTCGGCGCCTCCCGGTCGGGCCGGGCACAGGGGGCGGGGCCGGGCAGAGGGGCGGAGCCTGGGTGGGGGCGG